>SEYY01021973.1:67500-72500 GCA_009176605.1 Armadillidium nasatum
CTCTCTCTCTCTCTAAATATATATATATCCTTGTTTTTTACTATTTGTTTCTTCGTTTTAATTTTTATGTTTTTATTGTTTATAAAAGGTTTGCTCATAGGTGGATAATAGGGTTTAATGATGAAGCGTATATATATATATATATATATATATATATATATATATATATATATATATATATATATATATATATATATATATATATATATATATATATATATATATATATATATATATATATATATATATATATATATATATATATATATATATATATATATATATATATATATATATATATATATATATATATATATATATATATATATACGAGAACCACTTTATAACACGATAAAAATAAAACACTAAAACATTTTAACAAAGAATTAAAATGAAAATAAATAGAGATAGAATGTAAAACATGGGCATAACGTTTCAAAGTTATTAAGCTTCCTTATTCGAACGCCTCAAGAAGTTAAATGAGAATAGGAAGGCTCCAAGCCAACGAAAAAAAGAACAAAGAGGCAAGTTAAAAATTCACACGCACAAAAAAAAAAAAAAAAAAAAAAAAAAAAAAAAAATTTTTTTTTTTTTTTTGATTTTTTGCCCTTGCCTCTTTGTTCCTTAGTTGGTTGGCTTGGAGCCTTTTTATTTTCATTTACCTCCTTGAGGCTTTCGAATAAGGAAGCTTAATAACTTCGAAACGTTATGCCCATGTTTTAGCCTATATTTATTTTCATTTTAATTATTTGCTAAAATGTCTTGGTGTTTTATCTTTTATCGTTTTATAAAGTGGTTCTCGTTATTCTATTATTAGAGCACGAGCGTGTTTAGTGTTCATAAAAAGTTTCTAATATATCTATATCTATCTATCTATCTATCTATCTATCTATATATATATATATATATATATATATATATATATATATATATATATATATATATATATATATATATATATATATATATATATATATATATATATATATCGTCGATACTAATGTAAACTATCGAATGTTAAAATCACTACTTTTCACGAAAAAAAAAAAAAAAAAAAAAAATTCTCATTACCAAATAAATCAGCCCATACAATAAGGATGTTTTCATTATCACTCTCATAGGTGCTTTTGTGAATGTATGTAGACTGATATTTGGTTTTTAAATATTTAACCTATGTATTCGATACGTAGCCATAGATATATAATAGCAAACTATACGTTTTTGAAACATTGAAATTGCTATTTCTTTAGATTGAAAAAGGAAATTCGGGTTCAAGGCATAGCCACCAAACGCATCATTTTTGAAGAAATCACGAGATTTTTTGTATTCGATAGTTTACATTTGTATATATACATATATATGTATATATATATATATATATATATATATATATATATATATATATATATATATATATATATATATATATATATATATATATATATATATATATATATATATATATATATATATATATATATATATATATATGAAATTGCTATTCTTTTGAAATTTGGTTTTAATAGTTAATAACAACATAAGAACTATGAACATTCTTGATGAATATAAAATTCTTTTTCAAATAATTTATTTTATTAATGTTCCATGTAATTATAATTAACATTTCGGGAAATGGCAATTTCCCATCATCAGGATTTAAAATATTATTGAGTACAAACCAATTAGGTAAGCAGTAAAAATATCAAGAATTTGCAAAATTTGGAATCGCTCTAATTAAATCAACTGCCGTTGGAATGGACCACTGTCACTAATGAGTAACGTTTCAAGACTGGCTATGTAGATGGGTTATAGTGTTTTTAGATTGGGTTGTTTGTTGGTTGGTTTGCGATATGATAGGAAAAACATTTAAGGTCTATAGGGTTATCGGTGGTGTATCTTTGATTGCTGATACTGGATTTATTTGATTATGTAAAAAAAATTACCTGTTTTGGAAGAAAGGCCTTTGTGCTCCTCTGTCCTAACTGAGAGTTGGGTACTGCCAACTAGGTATTATTACAGTCATCATATGAAAATTTGTAGACAACAGAATAGATTAGTAGAAAGGAACTTATGGAAGAATTAAGTGTGAAAACAAAGGTGAACTTCATATAAGGATGATGAAAATGTAAGAGGATAATTAAGAAGAATTTTTTTTTTAGCTTAATGTGAAAATGATCATAGAAGAGTAGTTTAATAAAGAAAAGAAAGTTTGGGTGCAGACATTAGGAAGAATCTTTGGAGTGAAAATGATGTTCAAAAATTCTCTTTATTAAAGAGTAACATAAGAAGGAAGGGTATAAGGTAATATTGAAAAATTAAACAAAAAAAAAAAAATGCTCTTTATGTTATTCATTATTGACGTGAGGTGGAAAACTCTATAAATTAGAGTCTTGATAAAACTGAATTTGCAACGGAAAGAAATATGGAAAAAAAATTTGAGGCATGTTAATAAATACAAATTTGTGATAGATACTTTAAACTGTAACTTAATGATATTTTGTAATAAGCATGTCTAAGAAGGGAAACTGTGTTCAGATCCTTCTTCTTTATTGAAATTCAGGTTGGATAGTTGTTCATTCAGAAAGTTCGAAAAAGAAGATTCTTTGCGTTTATCAGTGAAAAGTAGAAAGGTGTCATCCATGAATCTCTTCTAATAAGAAGATTTAATTTTAGACAGTATTTGTGATAATTAAATTGATTCATTTTAAAGTAAGTGTTAGTCAGTATTGCACAAAGAGGTGAGCCCATTGCTAGTTAACTGGATTGGTTATATATATATATATATATATATATATATATATATATATATATATATATATATATATATATATATATATATATATATATATATATATATATATATATATATATATATATATATATAGCTGAGGGAGGGGAAGGGCAAAGTGGAGATGAATGGATGGAGTGAGGGAGATTTTGGGAGGTAGGGGTTTGAGTTTGGAAAAGGGCAGGTGAGTAATGGGGATCAGAGGGAGATGGAGAGCGGTTGGGAGCGGTAGAGAGCAGAAGGGTGAAAGGTAAGGTGGGTATCTACATGCGTAAAGAAATAATGGAGGGTACCACCCCACGAAAGTGGGAAATGTGGAAAGTGTAATAATAATAGTAATAATATATATATATATATATATATATATATATATATATATATATATATATATATATATATATATATATATATATATATATATATATATATATATATATATATATATATATATATATATATATATATATATTATATATATATATATCTCATTTAAATGTATATATACATAATTAAAATTATGGAATTCTTAGAAAATTTCACTCATAAAAATATAGAATAAATTAGAATAAATTATTTTATTTACTTATATAGGAAAATTATCATTTTCCCATCATTAAGAGTTAATAACCTAATGGTTTGTTAATATTATTATAATTACTATGATTATTGTGATTATTATTATTATTATTATTATTATTATTATTATTATTATTATTATTATTATTATTATTATTATTATTATTATTATTATTATTATTATTATTATTATTATTATTATTATTATTATTATTATTATTATTATTATTATTGTTATTATTATTATTTTATTATTATTATTATTATTATTATTATTATTATTATATATTATTATTATTATTATTTTTGTTTTTGTTACTTTTATTCTTATTAATGTCATATCACTACAATTATAATGTTAAATATAAAAATTATTATCATAGTAAATAATAAAATTAATAATAACTTTCATAATAGAAAAATAATAATAATAATAATAATGATAATATTAGTATCATTATTAGCACAATTATATTAATTTTATTGCGATCATAATATAATTAACATTATTGTTATGAGTATAATTATTATAATTGTTATTATAATTTTTTATTATTTTATTATTATTACTATTATTATTATTACTATTATTATTCCTGTTATAATTATTATTATCAATATTTCTCTAAAAAAATAATATTACTATCATTTTTATTGTTATTATTATTATTATTATTATTTTTATTATTATTATTATTATTATTATTATTATTATTATTATTATTATTATTATTGTAATTACTTTCATTACTTTTATTAATATTTTTATTACTATTACATTTATTGCTGCTGTTTTTCATGATCATTGTTACTATTATTATTATTTTTACTTTTTATAATTATTATTAACGTCTGCAAAATTATTAGGTGTTATCTTCGATGATAATCCCACTTTCAAAGAATATATCAATTGTTTTGTCAGTAAGCTATTTTATGCAAACTATGCGTCCCTAAAGATTAAAGACTCTTCTGTTCTCAAATATATTCTTAAAAACCTTTACCGCAGTCTTGTCCATCCTCATCTATTCTATTGTCTGTCAATATGGGGTTGTGCAATGAGTACTTGCTACAACTTCTGGTTACTATGCAGAAAAAAATAATTCGTATATTATCAGGGTCGCGTAATTGCTATAAACCTAAAACCTCACTTTTCATAAATATATGCTGAAGCTAAAGGATATCTATACTCTCTCTGTGAGCAGCAACATTTTTAGAGTCATAAATGGAAGTGCGAATCAACTGCTAACTAACCTAATTATACAGAACCAAATTGTGAGAACTATCAATCTCCGTTGCTCAAATTTCTTTACACCAGACAAAAGTAAAATACTTTCTAACTAAATCTCGGAGGTCCATCTCAAACAAGGGCATCGATGAGTGGAACAGTCTCCCTATAAACTATTAGCAATCACCCACTCTAGAGTCTTTTAAGGAAGCCATTAAAAAATACTTTTTGTTAAAATACTATGTATGCATATTTTCTTTTAAGCAGCCTATTAGTTGCAATTAATTGGAAAATAATGATGATGGTAGTGATTGTTATTACCATTATCGTAACTGTCATTACTGTTTGATCTTATTATTTTAATTTTATTATTATTATTGTTATTATTATTATTATTATTATTATTATTAT
>SEYY01021973.1:77500-80000 GCA_009176605.1 Armadillidium nasatum
ATATATATATATATATATATATATATAATATATATATATATATATATATATATATATATATATATATATATATATATATATATATATATATATATATATATATATATATATATATATATATATATATATATATATATATATATATATATATATATATATATATATATATATATATATATATATATATATATATTTATATGATGTGTAACTAAACTGATTGCAGCATGTCAAAATCAGTGATAGTTCTTTTTATTTTTATAGAAAACAAAGTAAAAATTTATTAAATAATATTATCTAATGTAATAAACGGTTCTTTGAGAGATCTCTGACGTAAACACTATTTCAAACAACTTTGTCTGTGATTGGTGGATTTATTTAAATCTAGCAACTTTTTCTTTTTAGATTAAGAGTGATTATTTTGACGGCACTACCATCCATAATCAAACATCATAATCTTAAACAGTGTTTCTTTCCTTGTTCTTTTTCGAAAATTTGAATTTTGTTTTAGGAACCAACCTCATAAGGCAAAATTGCAATTCGACTTCTTTATGCATCTATAAATCAGTCACGAAATTGGATATTAAAATCATACGCAATTCATAAATTTGGCAAAGTAATTCAATCTTGTTTTCTATTAACAATAATATGTACAACCCCAATACTATCTTTTAATTATCAATATTTTAATTAATTTTGCCTCAAATTTGCCCACCATTTAACCTTTTATTCGATTCTTCTCACCTGAGGAGAAACGCGTCTCCTCAAACAAAGAACTTACGCCAATTTCCAGAATAAAATCATGTTAGGTTTTTAGTTTCAATGAAAATTAAATTTTTAATAAATTGGTGAAGTGATTCTGAAATGTTTCAAAGACTAAATCAAACTAGGGAAGATTTTCAGATTTTTTTCAAATTTTAAAGACAAATTTTACTTGTCAAGGAAAATGATTTTTACTTCGCACTGAAAGAAATTCAATATTATTATTATTATTATTATTATTATTATTATTATTATTATTATTATTATTATTATTATTATTATTATTATTATTATTATTATTATTATTATTGTTATTGTTATTGTTATTGTTATTGTTATTGTTATTATTATTATTATTATTATTATTATTATTATTATTATTATTATTATTATTATTATTATTATTATTTTATTATTATTATTATTATTATTATTATTATTATTATTATTATTGTTGTTTTCACTTCAATTAGATTTACATTTTTTTTATTAATATAGTTATGGTTATTAATCATATTAATATTATTATTATTATTATTTTTACTACAAAATATACTATTATTTTATTTTGAAGAAGTAGTAGTACTAATAGTAGTAGAATAAACTTTATTCTCTTGTTCCAACTATTTTTATAATAATAATAATTAATAATAATAATAATAATAATAATAATAATAATAATAATAATAATAATAATAATAATAATAATAATAATAATAATAATAATAATAATAATAATAATAATAATAATAATAATAATAATAGATAAAATACAAATAATTAAAATAATAATAATGTTAGTAAAATAGCAGTAATAATAATTATTTTAATAATATGTATCATTTTTATTACCATTATTAATTTTACTTTCATTATTATTATAATATGTATTGATATTATTATTTTTAATATCAATAAATTTTTATTAGTTATTATCATTATTATTATTATTATTATTATTATTTTTTTTTTTTTATCATTATTTTTATTGTAGTTTTATGAGTTTTATTTTAATTTTTATTTAACATTTTTATTTTTATTACTATTAAAATCATCTTTATCATTGTTGTTGATAATTATTATTATTATTATTATTATTATTATTATTATTATTATTATTATTATTATTATTATTATTATTTTTATTATTATTATTATTATTTTTTTTACTATTATTATTATTATTATTATTATTATTATTTATTATTATTATTATTATTATTATTATTATTATTATTATTATTATTATTATTATTATTATTATTATATTATTATTATTATTATTATATTATTATTTATTATTATTATTATTATTATTATTATTATTATTATTATTATTATTATTATTATTATTATTATTATTATTATTATTATTATTATTATTATTATTATTATTATTATTATATATTATTATTTTTATTATTATTATTATTATTATTATATTATTATTATTATTATTGATCATTATTAATATTATTAAAATATTTATAAAAATTATTTTTTCATTTATTAATAAAATATTATTTATTTTATTATTATTATTATTATTATTATTATTATTATTATTATTATTATTACTATTTTTATTATTATTAATATTTTTATTATTGTTATAATAATTATTATTATTGCCTTTATTATTAATATTATAATTATAGTTTTCATTTTAATCATTATTTTTATTATAATTAGATTCATTACTATCAAATCCATTATTTTAACTATTATTAGTTATTATTAC
>SEYY01021974.1:42500-45000 GCA_009176605.1 Armadillidium nasatum
TAATAATTATAAGACGTCAAGACTGTGACGTCATAGCTCCACGACGTCACCATGTGACTCTGATTCTGAAAAGGCACATTAGGATTTTTATATGATTCACAAATTAGGCTTTGTCTTGTTAGGTCTTACATTTTTCTCACTCTGCTGCCCTTGTTTTCCCACATCACATTTTCGAAGCATATTCAAGTCGACATGTTTTTCAATTTTCAAAAACATGATACAATATAATGGTGTCGTAAATAATGCCAAATATTAAGTAAATTTCCAACAATCTTCCTCATCTTCAAAACCAGAATACGAACTTAGGTCTATCGAACGATTCCGAGTCTCCTGGCAACGTAATAGTGACATGATGAGATAGTGTCAGATGGATGTGACATTGTAAATACGACTTACAAAAGAGCGGGTAGTTGGAAGGTGGGCATGGTATCAGTAATAAGAAACTGGTAGAAGTGTGAAGTAATCTATGGAAGAACCTAAGAGAACTCTGAGTGTCTGATGGGCATGACTTACAAAAGAGCGGGTAGTGGGAAGGAGGGCATGGTATCAATAGTAAGAAACTTGTAGAAGTGTGAATTAATCTATGGAAGAACCTAAGAGGACTCTGAGTGGGCATGTCCTTGGCAGAAGAGGGTCAAGTAGCTTCCGAAAGAGCCTAACAAAGATTCAGATGGGTGTGGATGAGAAAAATGTGAAAGGTGCGATCATGAGTATGTTGGAGTAATTAGTGATGAATATGAATACGTTGGATTAAAATAGTGGTTTAAGGAGAAAATTTAAGAGATGAAGGAAATTAATTGGGATATGAAAGGTATTGGTGGTAAAATAAGCCCTCAAGAAAAGAGCACACACACACACACACATATATATATATATATATATATATATATATATATATATATATATATATATATATATATATATATATATATATATATATATATATATATATATATATATATATATATATATATATATATATATATATATATATATATATATATATATATATATATAAGTAAACATGTGTAATTATAGTATAATAAAACCATAGAGCCATGAGTCCTACATTTAAAATAAAGATTTTCCTTAAGACTTGCAAATGAGTCTTCCAAATTATCCTGGAGAAATTTGGGGTGCTGAAAATAACATTTTAATTAGTTCGTATTCCACAGAGTCTTCGCAACACTGTAGAATGATAATGAGACTCGGGCTATGCGACCTGAATTAAAGGTATTGATTTCTTGTATTCTTTGAGTTTTAAACTTTTGTTGGAATATTTCCATTTGAATTTCTGATTATATAAATCAGTCATCGTGAAGTTATAACTCTCTCTCTCTTTCTCTCTCTATTTGCCCCTCTGTTCTTGTATGTCTCTCTGTCCCTCTCTCTCGATCATTCTCTCTCTTTCTCTATTTCTCTCTTTTTCCCTCTGTCATTCTCTTTCTGTCTGTCTGTCTGTCTGTCTCTCTCTCTTTCCTCCCCCCCTTCTTTCTCTCTGCCCCTCTCCCTAGCTTTTTTCATTTTCTTTTAAAAATTAAAAATTCATTCTTTCTGTTTTTATTTTTTTTTATTTTTATCTTTCTCTCTTGAAAGAATCCAAATTTATGTTTCCTATAAACTGGTTTCTGAGAAGATACAAATATAAAGTCGCAACCAAGAATTTTAACACCAGTCCATTTGCAGTGGTGCTCACCGTTTAACAAAAAGCTACGTTTATCAACGATAATCAATTAACCCAGATAATTATATTACAGAGTTAAAGGAAGTTAACAATATTTCGTTTGAAATAGCTTTCTTTCCTAACAGTAATTCAATTTTAACTTGTCAAATAATTTCTTATGTGAACCGAAAGGTAAAAATTAGAAATTATATACTTGGAATATTTGTTAAATAGACAATGTGTTGGTTGTCTTTCCGAAAGACAAGATTCCAAAATTAAGGTCAGCTCCCATTATTGACCTCTTTCACTTCAAGATGTACAGTACTTCCAAAGGAAGAATTACAGTTCCACTCCAGAAGAGAATAAATTAACTTATAGTGCTTTAGGAAGAAGTTGATGAAGATGTTCTTTCCCATATAGTTCGAGTCAACCATGTCTTCCTTCCTATCAATGGTCAGATGAAGTCATTTGGCTTTCAGCTTCATACTAGCAAGTTTACTAATTGTTACTACTGTTACTGTTGGTGTTACTGTTACTATGACGGAAACTTTCGTGACACAATGATTTTAAACTAGCTTGAGGAGTTTATCTTCGATTTTAATTTTGAATTTTAATTCCATAACATTCACCTTGATTAACATTCTGATAAATGAATGATTATCTCAAGCATTTTTTTTTTCCTTTCAACAATAAATTCTTTACCAAACAAATTAATGAAATCAGTATGAGATCACAATTATTTCTGTTAATGATTAATACGTATACGAAGCTATTCGAAAGAATATTTTAAGTGGTTTATTGGTTAATAATGATGATCTTTGTTCCGTTATGTTATTA
>SEYY01021974.1:60000-62500 GCA_009176605.1 Armadillidium nasatum
AAGTGAAATGGAAAACTCATTTAAACGTAAAAATTCCATTGAAATTCATTAAAATAAGTTTGAAAAATATAATGTGAGGCGTTGGATAGTGTTATTATATAATTTAACATCATAATATGGAAAAGAATCAGATTCCTGCATCATATTATCTGTGTCGTTCCAATATTTTAGGTAATTGACAATCAAAAATGTTAAGTGAAATGGAAAAACTCATTTAAACGAAATATTCCATTGAAATTCATTAAAATAAGTTTGAAAAATATAATGTGAGGCGTGGGATAGTGTTATTATATAATTTAACATCATAATATGGAAAAGAATCAGATTCCTGCATCATATTATCTGTGTCGTTCCAATATTTTAGGTAATTGACAATCAAAAATGTTAAGTGAAATGGAAAACTCATTTAAACGAAATATTCCATTGAAATTCATTAAAATAAGTTTGAAAAATATAATGTGAGGCGTGGGATAGTGTTATTATATAATTTAACATCATAATATGGAAAAGAATCAGATTCCTGCATCATATTATCTGTGTCGTTCCAATATTTTAGGTAATTGACAATCAAAAATGTTAAGTGAAATTGGAAAACTCATTTAAACGAAAAATTCCATTGAAATTCATGAAAATAAATTTGAAAAATATAATGTGAGGCGTTGGATAGTGTTATTATATAATTTAACATCATAATATGGAAAAGAATCAGATTCCTGCATCATATTATCTGTGTCGTTCCAATATTTTAGGTAATTGACAATCAAAAATGTTAAGTGAAATGGAAAACTCATTTAAACGTAAAATTCCATTGAAATTCATTAAAATAAGTTTGAAAAATATAATGTGAGGCGTGGGATAGTGTTATTATATAATTTAACATCATAATATGGAAAAGAATCAGATTCCTGCATCATATTATCTGTGTCGTTCCAATATTTTAGGTAATTGACAATCAAAAATGTTAAGTGAAATGGAAAACTCATTTAAACGAAAAATATTCCATTGAAATTCATTAAAATAAATTTGAAAAATATAATGTGAGGCGTTGGATAGTGTTATTATATAATTTAACATCATAATATGGAAAAGAATCAGATTCCTGCATCATATTATCTGTGTCGTTCCAATATTTTAGGTAATTGACAATCAAAAATGTTAAGTGAAATGGAAAACTCATTTAAACGAAAAATTCCATTGAAATTCATTAAAATAAGTTTGAAAAATATAATGTGAGGCGTGGGATAGTGTTATTATATAATTTAACATCATAATATGGAAAAGAATCAGATTCCTGCATCATATTATCTGTGTCGTTCCAATATTTTAGGTAATTGACAATCAAAAATGTTAAGTGAAATGGAAAACTCATTTAAACGTAATATTCCATTGAAATTCATTAAAATAAGTTTGAAAAATATAATGTGAGGCGTGGGATAGTGTTATTATATAATTTAATTTAACATCATAATATGGAAAAGAATCAGATTCCTGCATCATATTATCTGTGTCGTTCCAATATTTTAGGTAATTGACAATCAAAAATGTTAAGTGAAATGGAAAACTCATTTAAATGATTTTGTTTTATAATAAAAAAAATTTAATATTAATAATTATTTAATTAAAATATAAAATAATAATAATAATACATATAATAATATATATATAATAATATATAAAAAAAAAAAAAAAAAAATTAATATTAACAATAATAATAATAAAACAATAATAATAATAATATAATATAATAATAATAATGATAAATTAATAATTATTATTATATTATTATTAATTTATTATTATTATTATTATTATTATTATTATTATAGCAATAATAATAATAAACTGAGAACATCTTATGGAACATGACATATATTTCAGTATTGCGTAGACGAAAGACCTTGGCAATTAATTCTAATAACTTCATCAATTACGTTATTGATTCAATTGAAATTCTAAGAATTAAGATAATTAATAAAAAAATTATCCCAATTATCTTGAAGAAATTACAAAGTACGAAACGAGACTCGGATATTATTAATGAATGATTAATAATTAAATATTAATTAATAATTGGTGAAAAGAGTGAGAAAAAATTTAATACATGAAACTATGGAAATAAATGTTAAATTTTGTTTTTAAATAAGTATTTTAAATCGTTTTTCGAATAATAATAATAATAATAATAATAATAATAATAATAATAATAATAATTAAAAATGCTAATAACAATAATAATTATCAAAATAATATATTAATGCAATATTATTATTATTATTATTATTATTATTATTATTATTATTATTATTATTATTATTATTATTATTACTATTATTATTATTATTTAATCAATTTTGTCGATAACAAATTTAATGAATATTCATTTTATTTTGAAGTTTCCTTTTGAAGAAAATTATCTGTTTAAATTTACTTGCAAATTGAATTTTTTTCTCAATAATAAATGTATCTATTTATATTGGAGGTTTAAAATTAATTTAATAAT
>SEYY01021975.1:10000-12500 GCA_009176605.1 Armadillidium nasatum
AGATAATTGATAATTTACGGGCAAAATATGAAGAAAAAGAAAGCATTGAAAGGCTGCATCAAAAATTCGCAAATAAATTTATAGCTCAAATAGAAAACTAATACATAAATATTTAATGACCATTTCTTATATAAAATAATAATATTAATTTATTTAATTTTTAATTCTTAAATTCAACATAGAAAATAATTTAAAATAACCATTTCATGCATGGTTCTTATAATTTATTTCTCAAAGGAAATAATTTAACTTGACGAATCTTATGACAACAGCACTGACCTAGCTCTAAATATCTTACTTATGGAATACCTACACTCTTTGATATATATATATATATATATATATATATATATATATATATATATATATATATATATATATATATATATATATATATATATATATATATATATATATATATAATTCGGGAAAACCTATATGAATAATATATCTCGATTTTTATGTTTAATCTGTGCAAATTTTGATATTATAACTTGATTATTAATTTTTACTTTCATATAATTATTATCTTTTATTTTTTCTTCTCCTTTTTCTATATTTATCTTTTCCTTTCTCTGTTCCTTTTTCCTTTTCTCATTCTCTTCCTTATTCTCTCTCTCTCTCTCCCTATCTCTCTCTCTCTCTCTCTCTCTTCGATTTCCGAAACGCGACACGCAGTTGTTGAGCCTCAGGATAAATTTTGAAAATGCTTCTAGAGAAAGTCGGTTAAAGTGAGAGAGAGTGAGCAAGAGATTAATCGAGAGAGGGAGAAAGAGAGAGAGAGAAAAAGAGAGAACCTTTTCCCTAATTTTAGGGATGAAACAACGCCGACCCGTCTATACAATCATGATGAATGCCATTGGACGAGAGGACCCAAAATGAGCCCAATGGTCTATGCAACACGAAAGTGTGTCATAGACGGCAAACGCTTCCATTTTTTTAGAGTACAAGAAAATATTTACAGAGAATTTTAATTTCGATTTTCTCTCTCTCTCTCTCTCACACTCTCTCTCTCTCCATCGTTCTCTTTCTTACTCTTAATATTTTTCTCTTAAAAGATAAATACGATATATACGATAAATCGTTTATTTGCTTCTATATCTCTTTCGCACGCTTCTCTCACTTCCACTCTACCTTCCAATCTTTTTGTGTCTGTCGGCTTTTACACAAATTCTTTCTCACATTCTGTTTCCATTGCACTTTCTCCTCTTTACCCCACCTTCTTCTCTCTTTCTCTTTTTTATATATTGAAATATTAGGAAAAGAAGTTACGAGGGAATTAAGTAATGTTTTCAGCTTAATTCGATAAATCTAAATATCAAAACATATAAGTGAAACGTGCAAAGGTAATTTAAAAATACAAAATATAAACAAAGTAAATTGTCTCTCACTCTCTCTACATATATATATATATATATATATATATATATATATATATATATATATATATATATATATATATATATATATATATATATATATATATGTATATATATATATATATATATATATATATATATATATATATATATATATATATATATATATATATATATATATATATATATATATATATATATATATATATATATATATATATATATATATATATATGAGAGAGAGAGAGAGAGAGAGAGAGAGAGAGAGAATATACGCCTCTTTAAGCCTTCTAAAAAACCGGATTAATAATCTGTATACCCGGATCTTTACAAAAGTAGGATGTACTTCTCTCTCTAGCTCTCTTTTTTTCGCTCTCGCTCTCTCGCTCTCTCTCTCTCTGTCTCTGTCACTCTCTCTCTCCTTCTTAATTAAGGAAATAATAAGAGCTGCGTTATTACGTTTTTTAAAGGGATTTGCGTTTTTTTTTTTTTTTTTAAATAGAAATTTCTCTTAAGTATTTAAATGAATATTTGAACAAATAGAATATTGAACCAGGGTAAATAGAATATAAATGACAATGATAATAATAATAATAATAATAATAATAATAATAATAATAATAATAATAATAATAATAATAATAATAATAATAATAATAATAACACTAATAGTAATAATAATAATAACAATAATAATAATAATAATAAATAACACTACTACTACTATTATTAATAATAATAATAAAAATAATAATAATAATAATAATAATAATAATAATAATAATAGATAAATAGATAGATAGATTCTCTGATTTATATTTATTATTTCTCATTACAACATAAAAAAAAATCATAACCATAAACAATTTCACAGTATGAACAGTTGAATAATACAAATTAAAAGACGTTCCCAAAAATGTGTGACAAATTCTCTATAGGACAATTTTTCCTTCAGGAAAAAGGTTCGATTCTTCCGGCTCAGCCATTAATAAAGATTTAAAAACTACGCTATGCTTTTATTTTTACAATCTACCGAAGACTCAGATGATCTAAAATCAGGTGGCATTAAATTCCAAAGTATTTTACAAGTGTACAAAATATTTAATTTTACCCTTGGAAAA
>SEYY01021975.1:20000-30000 GCA_009176605.1 Armadillidium nasatum
AAATATCACCAACGAAATTCTAATTACATTTCTTTTCTGAATTTTATAATTGAATTTCATTAAGGTTATTAAAGTATAAAGTACAATGTTTATTATTATTTATTTTATTATTATTATTGTTATTATTATTATTAATATTATTATTATTTATTATTATTATTATTATTATTATTATTATTATTATTATTATTATTATTTAATTATTATTATTTTATTATTATTTTTATTTATTATTTTTTAATTATTTTTTTTTTAATTTATTATTATTATTATTATTTAAATTTTAAATTTTATATTATTTATTTTATTTATATTTAATTTAAATTTTATTAAATATTTAATTAATTTAATTTTAAACAATTTAATGAGAAATTAAGAAAATTAAGAAGCATATAATAAATTTATTTTTAACTTTTATTCCGTAAATCATCAAAGTTATGAATGAATGAAGATAAATAAATTTTATTATATTATTATATTTTATAATTTTTATTTTATTATTATATTATTTATTATTTTTATTATTATTATTATTATTATTATTATTATTATTTATTTTATTTATTTTATTTTAATTAATTAATATATATTTTAATAATAATTAAATTATAATTTAAAAAAAAAAAAAAAAAAAAAAAAAAAAAAAAAAAAAAAAAAAAAAAAAAAAAAAAAAAATAAATAATAAATATATAATATAATAATAATAATAATAATAATAATAATAATAATAATAATAATAATAATAATAATAATAATAATAATAATAATATATTATTATTATTATTATTATTATTATTATTATTATTATTATTATTATTATTATTATTATTATTATGATTTTAGCACTGTTTCTGAGGAGCTGTCTTAAAAGAATATGCATAAATGAGTTTAGAGAACAAACGTTAAAATACGCGGATGATGCAGCAGTGCATGATAAAATCAGGAATTGAGGATCTACAGGAAGCTGTGAATAGGTCAAATGATGTGCTGAACTCAATGGGGATTATGATAAGCAGAGAGAAAACAGAAGTAATGTTAATAGCAAAAGAGAGGGAAGAGATAGTTGTGAACATGGAGGAGACTAGACTTAAGCATACGAAAAAGGTTTAAATACTTGGGTGTGGTGCTCAACGAAAAAGGATGACTGGAGGACGAGCCGAGGGAGAGAATAGGGAAATTCTCAAAGAATATATTATTCCTGTATCCACTACTAAAAGAGAGAGGAGTCCCAACAGAAATGAAAGAGCAAATATATAAATAATACAGAGACCAATATTGTGGTACGGACAATGAATGCAGTGCATAAGAACCGAACTGAAGAAACGGGAATGAGAGTACTCATAATCCTTATGTGACGGAGAAACCTGGGATGGAATCAAATTTGGAGAGCGTGGAAAGAAACCAGTTGAGATGGTTTGGTCACATGAAGAGAATGGAAGGAGGAAGAGAGGCTGAGAGAGATGTTGGGCATGGAGACCATAAGGAAGAAGACTAGCAGGAAGACCGAGGAAGAGATGAATGGAGGGAGTGGCAGAAGCCATACACTGAAGAAGCAAGACACTGGAAAAGGTAAAAAAGAAACGAATGCTTAAGGCCTGAAATGCATGTAGAAGATTCTGTAGGAGTAGCCAGCCTACCGAGTTTGATGATGATGATGATAATGATGATATTATTATTATTATTATTATTATTATTATTATTATTATTATTATTATTATTATTATTATTATTATTATTATTATTATTATTATTATTATTATTATTATTATATTATTATTATTATTATTATTATTATTATTTTATATTATTATTATTATTATTATTATTATTATTATTATTATTATTATTAATATTATTATTATTATTATTATTATTATTAACTTTCTGCCATTATTAATAATAATACTGTTATTAAATTTTTATTGTCAAGTAAAATATTACAAACTCTAAAGCAGGTTAGCTTTTCTATTTAGTGTTTCGTGATCTTTGACTTAATCAGGTTAGTCAGGGCTCAATTTCCTACTTTTAGTTTTCTTTTCAAGAATTAATTAAAATAAAGAAAATACAAATTGTTTTTTCGGAGAAATTTCGGTTTTTTAAGTGTAGTGTAGTTTTATATATATATATATATATTATATATATATATATATATATATATATATATATATATATATATAAGTATATATATATATATATATTCAAGATATTTTAAAGTCTGCTATAAACTCTTACAACTATTTTCGGGTATAGAAAATTAATGTCTTATATTGGACTCGAACCAACAACCCTTAAGATGGTAGTCTAGCTCGGCCTTAGCAGAGTGGTTAGCGCGCTAGACTTACCATCTTAAGGTTGTTAGTTCGAATCCAATAGCAGACATTAATTCTCTCTCTCTCTCTCTCTCTCTCTCTCTCTCTCTCTCTCTCTCTCTCTCTATATATATATATATATATATATATATATATATATATATATATATATATATATATTATATATATATATATATATATATATATATATATATATATATATATATATATATATATATATATATATATATATATATATATATATATATATATATATATATATATATATATATATATATATATATATATATATATATATATATATATATATATATATATATATATATATATATATATATATATATATATATATATATATATATATATATATATATATATATATATATATATATATATATATATATATATATATATATATATATATATATATATATATATATATATATATATATATATATATATATATATATATATATATATATATATATATATATATATATATATATATATATATATATATATATATATATTAATATATATATATATATATATATATATATATATATATATATATATATATATATATATATATATATATATATATATATATATATATATATATATATATATATATATATATATATATATATATATATATATATATATATATATATATATATAATATATATATATATATATATATATATATATATATATATATATATATCTTTTTCACATGTTTTATAATATGTGAATTCCTGTACCAGAAATGGATGAACTTTTGCTAAAAAGTTAAAAAAAAAAAAAAAATTTTTTTTTTTCTTTTTTTTCTTTTCTAATGAAAAGTCACCTCAACATGAAATTCTACATAGAAATTTACAAGAAATAATGAAATTGAAAGTATATATGTTATGCTATAGAAATAAACTGTTTAAGCGCTTCCAAAAGGTAATATGTATTTTCCAATTACAATGTTTGAGTTTGAAAATGAAGTTTTTGAAATATTTTGATTTGTATTCCATAAGAGTATATAGTGAATTAGATATTTCGATTTCGGGAGTACCTTTTACAAACACTTAATCAAATTAATACCTTTTTCTTTCCTTTTTAACCAATGTCAATCCTAATATATATATATATATATATATATATATATATATATATATATCTATATTATATATATATATATATATATATAATGATGGAAAGATTCGTTCTTTGAGAACTTTAAATGTAGGACAAAAAGGATTGAGAGAACGGCCGCAAACATTAACAACTTTATCATATACAAACACGACGTTTCGACCTATTACAAAGGTCATCTTCAGGACATCTGCAGATTATGATAGATGTTATAGTAAATAATAATAATATGAATAATAATAACAATAATAAGAATATATATATATATATATATATATATATATATATATATATATATATATATATATATATATATATATATATATATATATATATATATATATATATATATTATATATATATTATATATATATATATATATATATATATATATATATATATATATATATATATATATATATATATATATATATATATATATATATATATATATATATATATATATATATATATAATATATATATATATATATATATATATATATTATATATATATATATATATATATATATATATATATATATTATATTTAATTTACTAATATGATACGTAATGTTTACATTGCTTTGCATATTAATTAATTGATAACATAATTATAATTACGCGAAATTTCAATTTCAATTTGGCTTCTTAAAAGGAATTCAATTTCAATTAAAAAAAAATTACAATGTTTATTTTTCCAATTTAATTTTTCTATTGTAAAAAGTAAATTGGAAACATCAACATTTTCTTTATTATAATAAAGAATACGTTTTCTTTTTTACCTTATATAAATTTTTTTATTATAAAAATTAAATTGGAAATATTTTTATATTATATATATTATATATATATATATATATATATATATATAATATATATATTATATATATATATATATATATATATATATATATATATATATATATAATTCCTATAATGAAATTCAATTTTCCTTCACAGAATATTTTGATTGCAATTAAAACTATAGTATTAATCGAATTGAAAATAAAAAAACTTTTATTGTTCTAAAACAAAAACAAAAAAAAAAAAAAAAAAAAAATTAAATTAAATAATGTCCAAAATAAGAATACAAATATATCATAACTTTTTATTTTACTTAAAATGGTTTCTTGGGTGAAAAATTCGTCCTATGAGCCCAAATCAAATCATATATATATATATATATATATATATATATATATATATATATATATATATATATATATATATATATATAATATATATATATATATATATATATATATATATATATATATATATATATATATATATATATATATATATATATATATATATATATATATATATATATATATATATATATATATATAAATATATATATATATATTATATATATTTTATTATTTTTTTTATTTTTTTTTTTATTTTTTTTTTTATATATTATATATAATATAGCTTAATTATATATATATATATATATTATATATATATATATATATATATATATATATATATATATATATATATATATAATATATATATATATATATATATATATATATATATATATATATATATATATATATATATATATATATATATATATATATATATATATATATATATATATATATATATATATATATATATATATATATATATATATATATATATATATATATATATATATATATATATATTATATATATATATATATATATATATATATATATATATATATATATATATATATATATATATATATATATTATATATATATATATATATATATATATATATATATATATATATATATATATATATATATATATATATATATATGTGTTGTGTGTATTGTGTTGTGTGTGTGTGTGTCTGTGTCTGTGCTATGTGTTAAATCAGATAAAAAAGAAAGTTTTTATGATATTTACTCCACCTCATTTGTGTTTAATACGACTGAATAATCACAAAATCTTTATAAAATACTTCAATGAGATTTATAACAAAAGAAGACCTTTATTACTTCGTTTTAGATTTTTACTTTTTACCCCGATTGAACAAGTTGTTTTTTTTTCCTTTCTTTTTTTTTTTTTTTTTTTTTTTTTTTTTTTTTTTTTTTCTTTCTTTTTCCCTTCCGATCGAACAAGCTGTTTTTCTTTTTCTTTTCCCTTCCGGTGAGGAACATATCAAAGTTTTCTTTCTTAATGAAGAGGCGTTTCCAGGAAAACGTTTGCTTCCATTTTCTCGATTTTAGTTTGAGAAGAAATTTCAAGATTTTTTATTAGATTAAATAGCAGCGAAAGTTCCTCTTATTTCTTACGCATGCAAATAAATGCAAGTCGCCATATTTATATAATATATATATATATATATATATATATATATAATATTATATATATATATATATATATATATATATATATATATATATATATACCGGTATATATATACATTCATACGGGAGATGATACATCGTGACTGTTGTATTGAGCAGTCCTTCATTATATTATTACTTTCATAAAATATTTGCAATATTTTTAAGATTAACAAAGGAAAATATTTTTCAATTTTCTAAAAATAAAAGTTATACTTTTTCCTCATTCCAACATTTGCTAAATTGTATCATAGTTATACGATCTGTAGGCATTTAATGAACTAGGGAAGTTTGTTACTATCATTGAGGCATTTCTCATACAATTGAGAACGTCTAAACGTTTATTGCTGTAACACTTTTGTTATATTGCTACAAGGTCTTTAATTGTTCTGAAGGCTATATTTAAGAACGATAATTTGACCTATATATGTTATAGTTTATGAAGACTTTTGATTTTCGAATTTCGGCTCAAGCATTTATTTTAAAAAGAGAAAAATTAACAATTTGACTATATACTAATTGCAGAATCCACCATTTTACATACATCAATAAAGACTCGAAATAAGTTATAATTTCATGTTATTTTGTATAGAAAAATTTGTAACTCATGGACATTGCTCCAGTTAAAGTGGGAAGTTCTCAAGGAAATTGCCTTTTAGATTCAGCATGAGATATCGGACCTGTGACCCCCATCACACAAACCAATCTCATTAATGGCTCGATCGTTCAAGAACGTCTTAGGTACAAAAAAGCTAAAAAGTTTCCTCTCCTAGAACAGGGCAGTTCCCTGTGAGGTGTAAAGTTTAATATAAAAAATAAACTCTAGCCATTTACTTAATTAAATAAATAAAAAAAGAAATTTTTAATTCTTTATTAATGCTGGTGATTAATTTTTCTCAAAAATATTTTTTAAATTGGTTACTTAAAATATACATTAATTGTATTATCAACTTCTAATATATTTTTGCAAAGAAAGTAAAAAAATTTTTTTTTATATATATTTACACTTACCAATTTAATTATTAAAGTAAAACCCAAATGAATATTATTTAACAACCAAATTAAAAGAAAGTAATATTATTTAAAGAATTTAAATTAATACGTAACTAAAATTTATATATAAAATAAGCGAAATATAATGGAAAGGTCAACTTAACGGTAAATGTTTTTAGCCTTTTCCTGTGAAACTTAGGGAAAGGTCAAAAATAATAATTACCTTTTATTCTTGCTTTGGTAAATTTTTTAATTATTATTATTTTAAGGCACGTATGAATGACTTATTATTAATACAAAATATGTAAAATAATCAATTTGAATTGTTTTCAAATTAATGAATAAATAAAAAAAAAGTATAAATAAAAAAAAAAAAAAAAATAAAATATTATATATATATATATATATATATATATATATAATATATATATATATATATATATATATATATATATATATATATATATATATATATATATATATATATATATATATAATATATATATATATATATATATATTATATATATAATATATATATATATATATATATATATATATATATATATATATATATATATATATATATATATATATATCTATATATATATATGTCCATTTTGATAATTTTAATTTTTAATCTTTCTGGGTAAATGATTATTTATTAACATATTATTTTATATTTATATTTATAATTTTAATTTTAAAAAAAAAATTTAAAAAAAAAAAAAAAAAATAAAAAAAAAAATTTAAATTATTTTATAAAATTTTTTAAGATTTTTTATTATTTATTAATTATTTTTTTTTTTTTTTTTTTTTTTTTTTTTATTTATTATATATATATATATATATATATATATATATATATATATATATATATATATATATATATATATATATATATATATATATATAATATATATATATATATATATATATATATATATATATATATATATATATATATATATATATATATATATATATATATATATATATATATATATGTATATATTATATATATATATATATATATATATATATATATATATATATATATATACTTATATTATTATATTATTTGCAATTCTATAAATTAATTTGCGTTTTCATTATAATATTATATATAATATGACAGTATGATAGATTAAACTTAGAAAAATGATATTAAAAATAAAATGTTATTTAAAGAAATGTTTTAAAAATAAAAAAAAATTAAAAATGTAAAACAAGAATGCAAAAAAATGGAAAACAGTAACTCTATAGAATATTTACATTTTTGTTTCTATTCAAATTGAAATTAAGTTAATAATAATATAATAATAATAATAATAATAATAATAATAATAATAATAATAATAATAATAATAATAATAATAAATAATAATAATAATAATAATAATAATAGATAAAATAATAATAATAATAATAATAATAATAATAATAATAATAATAATAATAATAATAATAATAATAATAATAATAATAATAATAATAATAATAATAATAATAATAATAATAATAATAATAATAATAATAATAATAATAATAATAATAATAATAATAATAATAATAATAATAATAATAATAATAATAATAATAATAATAATAATAATATAATAATAATAATATAATAATAATAATAATAATAATAATAATAATAATAATAATAATAATAATAATAATAATAATAATAAATGAGATGTGAAATAAATTATTCGGAAAAGTTGCTTTTCAAAACCTTAATTTTTTTTTCTCTTAATTTATTTATATTTTCAGGTATTAATTTTCTTTTCGTTTTCCTATTAATTTCTTTTTCACACGGCCTATTTTTTTCCTTTAATTTCTTTTCGTTGTGTGTGTGAGAGTATTTTTTTAAATTATTATTTCTCTTTCTTGTGTGTGTGTGAGAAATAAAAAAAAATTAAAAAATATTTTTAAAAAAAAAAAAAAAAAAAAAAAAAAAAAAAAAAAAAAAAAATAACAAAAAAAAAAAAAAAAAAAAATAAAAATAAAAATAAAAAATAAGAATAATTTTAAATATGAACAGTATGAAAATCAAGTCTTATAACACACAAGTCTGAAATAAAATGGCTTTATGTAACTATGTTCTAAAGCCCATTTATGCGTGTTTCATGTGGGAATTATATTTTATTATAATGCTCAATAAAAAAAATATTGTAATTAAATTATATTTGTAAATATGTATTTAATTATCAAATTAATTATTATTTATACATATTAGATATCCGGATTCCTTATCCGGTTTGCGGCATTTATTATACATGTTTTTTTTTAGGTTTGAATCCGGCTTCATATCTACAGTCAAATCATTTTTAGCCTAATATAGATCAATGGCACGTTCGCTTTTCCGAAAGAAAGAAATTTAGGTTAAAAAAAATTGATGAAGAAAAAAACTCTCGAATGAAATAAACAAATAATCACGAAGTGGAAGGAAATTGCTTTTCGATCTTAATACTTTTGGTTTTAATGGATTTTAATGCTTTTATGGAGCACTAAACGAAAATAGAAAGCTCTGAATGAAGGAAAAAAAAAAAAAAAAAAAAAAAAAAAAAAAACGGAGGGAAGCGAACTGGCGTAAATGAGTAAGCATATAAATAAACACAAGAAAAAAAAAAAAATTATTATATATTATATATATATATATAATATATATATATATATATATATATATATATATATATATATATATATATATATATATATATATATATATATATATATATATATATATTATATATATATATATATATATATATATATATATATATATATATATATATATATATAAATATATATATATATATATATATATATATATATATATATATATATATATATATATATATATATATATATATATATATATATATATATATATATATATATATATATATATATATATATATATATATATATATATATATATATATATATATATATATATATATATATATATATATATATATATATATATATATATATATATATATATATATATATATATATATATATATATATATATATATATATATATAATATATATATATATATATATATATATATATATATATATATATATATATATATATATATATATATATATATATATATATATATATATATATATATATATATATATATATATATATTATA
>SEYY01021976.1:0-16437 GCA_009176605.1 Armadillidium nasatum
ATATATATATATATTATATATATATATATATATATATATATATATAATATATATATATATATATATATATATTATAATATATACTATATATATATATATATATATATATATATATATACTTATATATATATATATATATATATATATATATATATATATATATATATATATATATATATATATATATATATATATAATATATACTAGTTCATTAATTTTTAATTTTTACTTCTGTTTTATTCACTATTATTTAATATTACATTGATATTAATTTACTATAAAAAAAGAAAACGAAAACTTTTAATAATTTTCAATGTTCATTTCAATATATGATTTCTGTAAGTAAATTTGTATTCATTCAACACTTTTCCTTCCTCTTATTTTTATTCTTTGATAAAATTATTCCTTCAATTTTCTCATAATTCTATATAAGATCAAGGCAAATTCGTATTTCATATTTCAGTTATTATTTTCAGTTTAGATGAGATAATTATTCGTTAATTAATTATTAATGTTAAATATTAATTAAAAAATAAATCGGATATTTTGCTGAGTTTTGAATCATAAAAAAATATATTTTTTCAGTTTCCATTCATAGTTGTAAAACCATTTAATTAAAAATTACAAAAAAATCTTTACTAATGTAAAAAAACAGAGTTTGAGAGTTTTGATTAGATATGAGAGCAAAATTTAATGCAAATATTTTCATGTTTAAGAGTAAATATAATTTTATTCTAACCCAATTTCAGTGCTATAATTTAATAATATATATATATATATATATATATATATATATATATATATATATATATATATATATATATATATATATATATATATATATATATATATATATATATATATATATATATATATATATATATATATATATATATATATATATATATATATAATATATATATATATATATATATATATATATATATATATATATATATATATATATATATATATATATAATATATATGCCGATACTTTATACCCGATATATACCGATATACTACTATACAAATTTTTTGCCGATACCGATACCGATACCGATATACTCGATACTACCGATACCGATACTTCATCCATCCCTAATATATATATATATATATATATAATATATATATATATATATATATATATATAGTATATACTTATAGTAATACTTATATTTATGTAGAAATGTAATAGGAAAACAGATATACCTAAATGTGTTAAAATGGGATTCTCAGAGTTAGAAACATGAGTGATTTTTATTTAAATAATAGTGCATTCAAAACTTTTTGTACAAGAATTACAGCATACCAATATAAGCCGCGTTTAGACCAGTGAAAAGACATTGGACTCGGGAGACCGAAGCCACAACATATAAACGAAACCAAAGTAAACTCTCAAGAATTGGGAAATCAGAAGAAACGAACATGAGAGAAGTAGATTCATTCTTTAAGATTCTCGGTCGGGACAACATCTACTCTCTGCGTATAAGGAAAGCAGAGCAGTCTAGAAAGGCTGGAGTAGAGTTTCCAACCAGGAAACGAAAACTCCTAAGAGTGAAGAAGAAACTGCAAATATAAACTGGAGAAACGGAAATCTTGGTAAGAAGTCCACTCAGCAGCAAAATTTTCGGATTTTCGACGCAATCAACCCTCAAAATAACTTTCAGTCCCATAATTACCTCCGTTCTTTCTAAAGTTTTCGAATCTGTCCTTAACAGGAAGATTTGGAAACATCTCAATTCTTCTAATCTTATCTCTGATCGACAGTATGGCTTTCGTAAAAACGCTCTTCTGGTTATCTTCTTTCTCTTCTCTCTGACTCTTGGTCCTCCGCTCTTCGGCATTTCGGTGAATCCTTTGCTATCGTGCTGGACATATCGAAAGCCTTAGATAAAGTATGCCACAAAGCTTTGATTTCTAAACTTCCCTCTTTCGGTATCTATCCTTCTCTCTGTGATCTCTCTAATTTCCTTTCCGGTCGTTCTATAGCAGCTGTTGTAGACGGCCATCGTTCTTCCTTTAAATCTATTAATAGTGGTGTTTCTCAGGGTTCTGTAATATCTCCAACACTTTTTCTCCTTTTCATTAATGACCTTCTCTCTATTACTTCATCTCATATTCACTCCTTTGCCGATGACTCTACCCTTCATTACTCTTTTCAGTTTTTAAGGCGTCCTTCCCAACAACAGTTAATAGAC
Source organism: Armadillidium nasatum (assembly GCA_009176605.1). Taxonomy (NCBI): domain Eukaryota; kingdom Metazoa; phylum Arthropoda; class Malacostraca; order Isopoda; family Armadillidiidae; genus Armadillidium; species Armadillidium nasatum. The sequence goes on from SEYY01021976.1 coordinate 2,204, forward strand.
GCAAGGAGGATGGCCTTGGAGCAACTAACCTCTGATCTATCTCCCCTTTCAAATTGGGGCAGAGAAAACATGGTCGTTTTCATTGTCTCAAAAACTCAATTCCTCCTTCTCTCTACTCGACACAATCTTCCACACAACTATGATATCTTCTTCAAAAACATCCAACTCAAACCTTCATCTCTCCTTAATATTCTTGGCGTATCCTTTTCTCGTGATCTTTCTTGGAAAGATCACATTACTTCTCTTTATAAAAAAGCTCCTAAGAGGTTGGATGTTCTGAGACGCCTTCTGAACTTCTTCACACTTTCCCTGTGGCTTGATCTATATATGGGTGTTGTTCGCCCCTGTATGGAGTATGATTCACACATCTGGGGTGACCCACTCATACAGCTCTCCTTGAGAAGGCTTTTCGTCTCATCAATTTTCCTGCTCTTACTAACTCTCTCCAATCTCTTTCTGCCCGTCGAATTGTTGCGTCCTTCTCTCTACTATTGCTATTACAATGGGCGCTGCTCTTCTGATCTCTACTGTCGCATACCTAATTCTTTGAGTAGAGCTCGTGCGACACGCCTTTCTACACAGTCTCATCCTTTCTCTATCCAACTCTTCGACCCCAGACTTAACCACTATGCTCAATCTTACATATACTCTACTGGTAAAGTCTGGAACACACTCCCTTTATCAGTTTTCCCAACTTCCTTTGACTTGCATACTTTCAAACGCTGTGTATCTGGACATGTCGGCCTCTTTCGACCAAGATAGGATTTTTCCCAACTCCGGTGGAATTAGGTAGGCCTCCGGACTTTGCCCACCGGAGGAGATATAGTATATATATATATATATATATATATATATATATATATATATATATATATATATATATATATATATATATATATATATATATATATATATATATATATATATATATATATATATATATATATATATATATATATATATATATATATATATATATATATATATATATATATATATATATATATATATGTATATCGGATAAAATCTATGCTCATTTTCCGTGTCTAACTGTATTAATTACAAGAGAAAGACTTCATTTAAGTTAATACCTTTTAATGTCTTTTTTTTTTTTTTTTTTTAACTTTGAATTCAATAATTTAGTTTTACATTTTAATATTCCTTAAAAAGTTTCCCCTTCATAAAATATAAGAAGATAGTTTTTAGAGAGCGTAATTGAGAACACTAAATTTATGCATTAAAACTTTTCATACAAATTTATTCATTTTAATTGTATTGTTCTCAATGATTTAGTTTCGTTTTCAGATGTTACTTAATAAGAATAACTTAATTATCAAAAACTTGGAAAAAAGAGGACAATGAAAATGGGTAATTTTAAGCCATAAAGATCAAGTCGGTGATACAATTTATAAAATAAAAGCCAATAAAATAGATAAGTAGAGCTTATTTGGAGGGGGAATAATATATTTAATAGCTTTTTGCTTTGGTGTTTCTATATAATGATAATGGTGTTTCAGGGTTTCTGAAGAATAAAATAAGTCTTATTAGTTACACACACACACACACACACACACACACACACATATATATATATATATATATATATATATATATATATATATATATATATATATATATATATATATATATAATTATATATATATATATATATATATATATATATATAATATATATATATATATATATATATATATATATATATATATATATATATATATATATATATATATATATATATATATATATATATATATACAAAGCAATAACCGCAAATTTCAAACAATTAAAATAAACCCAGAAATAAAATAAAAGTTTTTGAAAACGTTTTTTACTACGTTTTCTTCGGTTCCTTATCAGGCCAAAGTTAGATTTAAAGAGTAGAAACTTAGAAACGGAGACTAGCTCCACGGAAACTTTATAACTAAAATCGGGGTTTTACGCTAATATACATACACACACACACACACACACACACACACATATATATATATATATATATATATATATATATATATATATATATATATATATATATATATATATATATATATATATATATATATATATATATATATATATATATATATATATATACATATACACAGGGCAGAGCTCTCGTGCGACCCATCCCATGATTGGTGAGAGAATAATTAAAAATTACTATATATAATATATATATATATATATATATATATATATATATATATATATATATATATATATATAATATATATATATATATATATATATATATATATATATATATATATATATATATATATATATATATATATATATATATATATATATATATATATATATATATATATATATATATATATATATATATCTACTCCGGTGGCAAAGGCCAGAGGCCTACCAAATTCCACCGGAGTTGGGAAAGATCTATCCTGGTCGATGGTGGCCGACGTGTCCAGATACACGGCGTTTGAAAGTATGCAAGTCAAAGGAAGTTGGGAAAACAGATAAAGGGAGTGTGTTCCAGACTTTACCAGTAGAGTATTTGTAAGATTGAGCATAGCGGTTAAGTCTGGGGTCGGAGAGTTGGACAGAGAAAGGATGAGACTGTGTAGAAAGGCGTGTCGCACGAGCTCTTCTCAATGGAGAAGGTATGCGACGAGAGAGTTCTGAAGAGCAGTGTCCGTTGTAATAGAGATAGTAAAGAGAGAGTGACGCAACAATTCGACGACGGGCAGAAAGAGATTGAAGAGAGTTAGTAAGAGCAGGAGAGTTGATGAGACGAAATGCCCTAGACTCCACCTTCTCTAAGAGAGCTGTATGTGTGGAACCACCCCAAATGTGCGAAGCATACTCCATACAGGGGCGAACAACACCCCTATACAGAGCAAGCAACTGGGGTGGCGCAATAAAACCACGAAGGCGCCTCAGAACACCCAACCTCTTAGAAGCTTGTTTACAAAGAGAAGTAATGTGATCTTTCCAAGAAAGATCACGAGAAAAAGAAACTCCAAGGAGTAAGAACAGATGAAGGCTTGAGTTGTGTGTTTTCAAAGAAGATATCATAGTTGTGTGGAAGATTGTGTCGAGTGGAGAGATGAAGGAATTGAGTTTTTGATGCATTGAAAACAACCATATTTTCTCTGCTCCAATATGAAATACGAGAAAGATCAGAGGTTAGTTGCTCCAAGGCTACCCTTCTCGAATTTATCAACTGCTGTTGGGTGGGACGTTTTTCAAACTGGAAGGAATAATGAAGGGAGGAGTCATCAGCATAGGAGTTGATAGGAGATGAGGTAATATAGAGAAGGTCATTAATGAAAAGTAGCGGTTAAGTAGAAAAAGTGTTGGGGATAGAACAGAACCCTGAGAAACACCACTATTAATAGATTTAAAGGAAGAACGGTGGCCGTCTACAACAGCTGCTGTAGAACGACCGGAAAGGGAATTAGTGAGAAGATCACAGAGAGAAGGATAGATACCGAAAGAGGGAAGTTTAGAAATCAAAGATTTCTGCCAGATTCTATTGAAGGCTTTCGATATGTCCTGCTCCACAGCAAAAGATTCATCGAAATGCCGAAGAGCGGAGGACCAAGAGTCAGAGAGAAAGGAAAAAAGATCACCTGTAGAGCGTTTCTTACAAAAGCCATACTGGCGATCAGAGATAAGATTAGAAGAATTGAGATGTTTCCAAATCTTCCTGTTAAGGATAGATTCGAAAACTTTAGAGAGAACGGAGGTCAAAGAAATAGGACGGTAGTTGGAGGGTTGAGAGGGGTCCCCCTTCTTCGGCACAGGTTGAATGAGTACACGTTTCCAGCAAGAAGGGAAGGTTGAAGTAGAGAGACAAAGACGAAATAGTTTACCAAAGCACGATGCAAGCTCGGAAGCACAGGTTTTGAGAACCACAGGAGTAATACCATCAGGACCGTACGCCTTCTTAGTATTAAGCTCAGAGAGAGCAGAAATGACATCTTTAGAAGAAATTCTAATTCTTTGAATACGTCCTCCTCCCACTTTTCATATCTTAGGCATTGAGTGTTAGCTATTTTTAGTTTTTTATTGAATATAGAATAGAAGCCTGTGGGATATGTGCGAAGTGGAGCGAGAGTGGTGGGAGTACATATATACCAGTTTTTGTCCTTAGGACATACTTCACATGATATTAACAAACATTACAGAGCCAAACTTTTCTTATATAAAGATAAAAATATTGTACCAGGTAAGCCTCCCAGAAATACCGTTGTTGTTCCATATAATGATTCTTTATCGTCTCTACAATATATATTTCCCATACTTTGCAATATTCATTTGATTTTTAGTTTTCCTGATGAAAAATCTAATACACTTATTTCTAACAATACTACATTTACAGAAAAGTAGAGGTGTTTATAAAATTGAATGCAATACCTGTAACTCTTTATTTTGGTGAAACCATCAAATCTTATATACACGTGTTGAATAACACAAAGCAGATATAAGGAGATGCAACACAAGCAACGCAATTTCAGCCAGATTTCCATTTTCATCAAAGTCAAGAAATATAAACAGAGTCATAGAAGCATTTTTTATTGAAACTTTAGATGATTTTAATACCTCTTCTGGCTTTTTCAAAATAGATACTGTACTTTTGGGACACTTGAAGAGCATTTTAAAAAAGTATTTCCATATAGTCGATAGGAATCAAAATTAGTATTTTCTGTATTTGGTGATTTTTGATTTTGAGTTTCTGGCGACGTGAGGTTTCTTGCTTCTTCTCTTTGTCTTTTTATCTTCAGTTGAGCTGATGAGAGAGTAGAGACATTTCTCTGAAACGTTCTTCTCTTTTTTAATCCTTGCTACATTTTTTTCCCTTTTTATTTTAATGTTGCTTTCGTTTTAACTTTTTATTTTTTATCATTTTATACATAGTTGTTTTAAATAGAGAAATAGATTGTCGAAAAAGAGTGAGTTAATTTTCCTTATATATATTATATTATATATATATATATATATATATATATATATATATATATATATATATATATATATATATATATATATATATATAGAAAAGGACGACTGAAGAGATTAAAGAGAGAATGGCTAAAAAGGTATCTGTTCAGAAGTGGAGGGTGTGAGTGATATAGGGAGACCAAGGGGAAGTTGGATGAGTGGTGTGGAGCTGTTATGGGAAAGAGGAATGAATTGGGAAGAGGGTGTGAGGTTGACGGAGGGCAAGAATGATTGGAAATTATTGGTGAAAGGGATGTTTCCTGCGGTAGACACCACCCCACGATTGTCAGAAAATTTGTAGGTATATATATATATATATATATATATATATATATATATATATATATATATATATATATATATATATATATATATATATATATATATATATATATATATATATATATATATATATATAATTGAAATGTGGTATTCAATAAAAATCGCAGTATATGCTTACCAAATATTATTTTGAATTTCAAAATATTAAAATTAACCTGAAATTTTAAAATAAATATATCGATTACTTAATCTCTTGAAAATATTCTTTGTCTGAACTCACTTCAAATGCCTTTATAACTTCTTTTTCGCAAAACAAAATAAATTAATTCTTTCTAAGCAAGATTTTAGAAAGTAAAGAGTGAGAAACTCCTTTGAAATTCTGTCACCTTTCTGTTTCAAAGGACCTTCAATATCTCTTCATTTTATATTTAAATTCAAACTTTTTATAATTGCATATATATATATATATATATATATATATATATATATATTATATATATATATATATATATATATATATATATATATATATATATATATATATATATATAATGCTTCTTAGTTTCTTGATGTTGGTAAAATAAAGAGATGAAGACTTCACAAATTTATTAAGCGTTATGACTTTTACTGAAAACAAATTGGAATAAAGAGCTGAGATATTGCACAGGCTTGTTGGAGAGGCCAATCAAGCGAGAAGAGATCGGCAATGGGAATATCTATTCCGTTTGACTCACTCCTTTGATCACCTGCAAACGTCACCAGATTATTTACTGCATGATATTAAAATTTAAGATATTCGGTCGTGACAGAATTTGGCCTGCCAACACACCATATATATATATTATATATATATATATATATATATATATATATATATATATATATATATATATATATATATATATATATATATATATATATATATAAGTAGTAAGGGATGAATTTTATGGACGGTGCCAGAGCTTGGTGGCACTGAGTGAAAGGAGGTGAAAAAAAGCCATGCTCTTTCCTATGCCTACTTTCGAGGGGAAACCGCCCCCTCTGGCTCTTTGCTGGACTTTATTGCGGTTTTTCTTTACTTGTGGTTTTTTGGAAGCTCTTGCGGTTTTTCATTGAAGCCTGTGGTTTTAAATTCTGGTTCCCACGCTCTTTCTAGCTTTTTCTGGCAAAGGCTAGTGACATTCTTGCTTAGGCCATGCCCACCCTGAGCGGGTGGAGTGATAGTGTCAGCGACAACTGGTACTGACTGAGGATAAGGCCTTATTGCTGTGACATTCTGCAAAATTGCAAGACAACTTCGGTGATGACGCAACACACGCGAGAGTATGCGTCTGCGCATGCACACACACCCAAATACACACTAACTCACTTATTTTGACATGACGTCATCCGTCCTCCATCTTGATTTTTTGAGCATGTGGCTTTTCCGCTATCATGGATTTGACCACATGATCTACCCCCTTGGATTTGATCACATTGCTTTCGTCATCTTGATCACGTGGTTTCCGCCATTTTGAATTTGATCACGTGGTTTTGAATTTTGTCGCCTTTTTCTTGACTTCATTTTAGCACCATCGGTTGAGTGGAAATCAAACTTGCAAAACCATCGAGGCAGAGATTCGAACGCGGCTCCTCATGAATGGAAATCTATGACGTTACCAATAAGCCAAATTGATTCATTCCTTGGAATTTGTTCAAATTACGTACAACTTTTTTTCTTCTTCTTTCTATCTTTTTCTTTTATGACTTGGAATAATTTACTACTTTCTTATTATATTATCACGCTTAAGGTATCGATTATATCAATGAATTTATTACATAATATTTTATGTAAAATTTATATAATCACTGCTATTACATAAAATTTTATGTAAATCAGCAAATAAATTTCTTTATCGTATTATTATTATTATTATTATTATTATTATTATTATTATTATTATTATTATTATTATTATTATTATTATTATTATTATTACGTCATTACCATCACGTGACTTTGAATCCGACGGAGACGGATTCAGAGTCGGTGTCAAAATAAAAATTCGTATAATATTAAGTTCGGTATCCGTGATAAACCCTCTAATAGCAGAATTGAATCACTGATATGAAACATAGTGTAATGGGGAAATGAGATGTCAGATATTATCTTTAAACTTAATATATGCCACATTGAATTTTCAAGCGGTCTTTTCAACATCTAATATTTAAATAAATATATGTGCACAACATTGATATAAAAATAAATAAATGTACGCAACACTAGTTCTTTCCTAGTTTCTATTTTTTATCTTATATATATTTAATAAACATAAATATCGGTATACAGTTGCCAGAAACTTTATTTCCTATATTTAAAATACCTCTAATCATTATCTAGCAAGTACGTAAAAAACAAACATACATCTGTGACGTCGTAACAGCGTAGATGATATTTGTTTCGCAGTCAACCAAGTACACAATTCCTGATATTTCATGTTTTTGAATCACTCCATGTAGAATATAACATAATCATCTGCTTACAGTGTACGATCCAATTTTTTCTTATTCGCGATGCCATTCTATGACGACACTTAATATATTTGTAAATAAAAAAACAAATCAATACCTTATAGGGATTGTATTCATGCAAAGACATCATTAGCTGGTGTTGTAAGATATAATTTCCATCTTTAGACTCATTCTTATCCAAAAGAAGGACGGAACCGAAATCACCCCAAATGTGAGAACAGTACTCCATGTAAGGACGGATAAGACCCTTATATAATTGGAGTAACTGTTCAAAAGAAAAAAATTCCCGCAATCTGAAGAGAATTTCCAGCTTTATGGAGCCGCCCTAACAACTGTTGTGATATGATATTTGAAAGATAATTTATTGTTGTGTTCAGACCAAGAATATTTATGTTGCTCAAAGGTGAGACGGGAGAGCCGTCGAAGGAGATAGGAAAGTTGGGAGGTGTTTTTGACAGAGAGATGTGAAGAAGTTGAGTTTTCAAAGATTCTAATTTCAAGAGATTGCTTTGGCCCCACCGGGAATCCCTACCAGATCGGCAAGGATCGGAAAGTTGAAGACGAGAAGCAAAACTGAAAAAAAAGAGGGAGCAAAATTGAATTAAGTAAAATAATGGAGAGTTGAGTAGTCGCCATAAGAATGAACAGTATGAGGAGCATGAAGAGAGATTCAAGAATCATCCAGGGTAGAATTAGGTGAAAAAAGGAGGCCGAAGAAATTGGCCTTTTCAGTAGGAGTGTTAGCTGCAGATCCATCAGATCGAATAAGAGGAGGAAAGGAAGATTTGCAAAAGTTTTTGCAAACTTTTTTGCAGAAGGCCAAAATTTTTTTTCAGTTTTTAAGTAAGAAAACCATGGAAGTCAAAGCACTTCCTTTTGATAAAAACACCTTTGGCATGTCGAAGTATATCCCTGCAACGATTGCGAGCTGAATGAATATTAGAAATAGTGATAGGATTAGAGGAATTTTTCCACTGTCTCTCTCCTGAACGACAAGAGAGCTAGCGCCACCAAACCATGGATTTTGGGGAGAGATTTATTTATTTTTTTACTTATTTATTTATTTTAGTTGGCGAAAAAGCCACGTATTGCCTCACAATTATCCTGATGAAAAGGCCAGAAAGTACGTTTGGGGCAGAGTGAAGCTGCTGTAGAGAAAGTGTTATACTTAAGAGCTATAAGATAGTAGTCAGAGTTACCGATAGGAAGGAAAATGGTGTAGTAATAATGAGAATGAGTAGTGGTAAAGCACAATTCAAGTGTGTTTAAGAATTGGTTAGAACGATCTGGGATGTGTGTGTTCCCTAATCAATTGCTCCAGATCGATACGTTGTATCACTTATTTATTTATATATTAGTATTGTGTACATTATTTATTTATATATCAGAATTGTGTACATATATTTATTTATATATTAAATATTGAAAAGACTGCTTGAAATTTATAGTGGCATATATTAAGTTAATAGTAATTTCTGGCATCTCATTACCCCAATACACTATAATACATATCTATTAAATAATAATAATTTACCCTATACCTATTTGTCGTATATTTGTATTTTATTTTTATCAAGAGGGTGTGTGTGTGTGCTCTCGCGTAACTCTGCTATCGCATCAGACACACATTAAAGGGATATGAATCTTGAGATTATACGGATTCTTATCTCAGGACTGAATCTGAATCCGTCTTCGTCGGATTCAAAGTTACGTGATGGTAATGACGATATAATAATGGTTATATATATATATATATATATATATATATATATATATATATATATATATATATATATATATATATATATATATATATATATATATATATATATATATATATATTTTTATTTTCTTAAAAAGACCGACTAATAATAATAATAATATTAACAAAATAATAAGAAAAAATTTTTGGTGACAAAAGTTATATAAATTTATATAAAATATTATGTAATGAGAGTGATTATATAAATTTTATATAAATATCATATAATAATTTAGTACGATATAATCGATGACGTAGGAGTGATTATATCATCAATAAATTTGTAAATTATTCCAAAAAACAAAATAAAAAATGGAAAGAAGGGAAAAGGCATGCAGAAATTGAACATATTTTGTTTTCTAAGGAAAGAATCAAGTTTAACTCGTTGGTAACGTCATGAATTTCTATTCATGAGGGCCCGCGTTCGAATTTCAGTCTCGATAGTTTTGGAAATTTGATTTTCACTCAATAGATGGTGCTGAAATGAAGTCAAGAAAAAGAAGAAAATTCAAAACAATGTGATTAAATCCAAGATTGCGGAAACCACGTGATCAAGATGACAGAAGCAATGTGATCAAATCCAAGATTTCTGAAAAGCCACATGGTCAAAAAAATTAAGATGGAGGACAGATAACGCCATAGTGTCAAGATGAATCAGTGCCGTGATGTCACAGTGGCAGGTGTGTGAGTGTGTGTGGCTGTGTGTGACGTCATCACCGAAGGCGCCTTGCAATGCTGCAGAGTTTCACAGATATAAGACCTTGGCCTTAGTGTCAGCTGTCACTGACACTGTTACTCTCCTCGTCCCGAATGGGCTTAGCCTAAGCAAGAGTGGCAAGTGACGTTGCTAGAAAATATTAGAAAAAGCTAGAAATAGCTCATGAAAGAGCTTATGAACCGGAAGTAAAAACCACAAGTGCCACTGAAAAACCGCAAGTGCTACCGAAAAACCACAAGCGGAGATAAAAAACAACAAAAAGGTCCAACAAGGAGTCTGAGGGGGCGTTTCCCCTCATTTTACTTTTAAAATAGGTCAACGAAATAACGTAGCCTATTCTCCCCTCGTTTCCTTATAGTGCCAACAGGCATTAGCACTGTTTACAAAAACGTTCCTTACATATATATTATATATATATATATATATATATATATATATATATATATATATATATATATATATATATATATATATATATATATATATATATATATATATATATATATATATATATATATATATATATATATATATATACCCAAAATCAGAGATTTAAAATCCTTTTAATTGCTTCGTTACCCTCGTAAATTTAATTACAGAATTTCGTATCAGAAATTTTAAACTTTAAATTATTATAATCTTTAAAAGTTTTAAAAACAATTTTCGCAACAGTGGTAAAAATGAGCGAAATTAAGGCAAACTAGTGCCGTAGAGTTATTATATATATATATATATATATATATATATATATATATATATATATATATATATATATATATATATATATATATATATATATATATATATATATATATATATATATATATATATATATATATATATATATATATATATATATATATATATATATATATATATATATATATATATATATATATAATATATATATATATATATATATATATATATATATATATATATATATATATATATATATATATATATATATATATATATATATATATATATATATATATATATATATATTATATATATATATATATATATATATATATATTATATTCTGGTATTATCCCTATTATTCTTGTATCTTTGTTGCTTTGTTGTTGTAACTGATTGTTGCTGATGTTCTTTTTCAGTTTTTCAAAATCTCATTTTCGTTTCATACATATTCAGTCAACGTTATCTCAAAAAATTATAAAATTTCTTCTTCTTCTTCTTCTTCTTCTTCTTCTTCTTCTTCTTCTTCTTCTTCTTCTTCTTCTTCTTCTTCTTCTTCTTCTTCTTCTTCTTTAATAGTTTTTTTTTTATAATATTTTCTGTAAACTCTACAGATGTAAGTTTATGTTAACTTTTAAAAGTTATTTTAAATTATAATAGAACAAATAGTGTAATAATGTTTATGCACTTTGGTATTTAATAATTAAATACAAACAGTGTATATATATATATATATATATATATATATATATATATATATATATATATTATATATATATATATATATATATATAATATATATATATATATATATATATATATATATATATATATATATATATATATATATATATATATATATATATATATATATATATTATATATATATATATATATATGCCGTCTCTACCGTGCTCAAACGGTAGGGTGATTGACTCACGTGCTTGAGGGCCCCGGTTCGATCCCACTTGGGGATCCTAGGTATATACTACCTAGAAAAGTCTTCTCCTCGAATAAGGCAATGCCTGTGAGATGTGAACTTTTTAATTAAAAAAAAAATATATATATATATAAAAAAACAACAAAAAACAACTTTTTTATATAAAATTGTCAAAACTATGCTATGCAAAGGTGTTAGTATCCTGGTCTGATACTGTGTGTAAAATTTGAGAGTTGTGCAATCACCCCTACCCCTCGCACCCCATTTTTACGTTATTGTCGATTCTAAAATCAATCTCAAAGTGTCTCAAATGTAATTTACTCCCGATCTCCTGTTTAACTATGTAAGGCATTCAACATATTCCCACAAAATCTCACACATACACATACTCACACACACCACAAATGTTATGGAAGAAGAGACATTGGAAATAGAGGAAAGCGGAATCGAAGAATTTCTTCCAAGAATTTGAACTTTGGGAAAATTCTCAAAATAAATTTTGGTGTATAAATATTTAGCGATAACAGCTGACCGGTTTCGTTAAACTATGGGGTCACAGCTGCTATATTCAATGCAGCATTAAAGGATATGAGGATATTGAATGAAAGTAATGTGTTGGATAGAAAAAGTTAAAAGAGAGAGGAAACGTGTTGAGGAAAAGAATGCTATCAGAATGAAATTAGAAAGCATAAAAATTGAATGTATTGGATTTGACGTGAGAAAATATCAAACTCTTAGAAAAGATTAAGCTGAATTGGGAGAACATAATGTAATTATAAAGGAGCTATATGATATTTACATGACTCTTGTTACATCAGGGAAGACCGATACAGTGGTCAATTTGCCTCTTACATGCAAATGAATTTCCCTTCAGACACATATTCGAGGCAATTGATGGAAAAACATCAGGACCAAAAACTTTTAACGGTACCTTTGGAAATAAAATTGAAGAATATGTAATTAAGATGGAGATAGTTGACTTTGAAGTTGTAAATAGCAACCTTGAAAAAATCCCCGAAGATTTCATTAAACAAATTAACACTGACCAAAAATTTTTGAATGAAAAGTGTATTAATATAAAATTTGGGAATATATCGCCATCATTAGCCAAGAAATCTCAAGGCACCCTTCATCATTCCAGATGAGTAACAAAAACAAACAGGATCTTACGGTTATAAGTTTCCACAAAACATCAAATCAAAGATCTTCAAGATCCAATAAATATAATAATAAAAGTTTACGCATCAGGGTGGTTTTGGATAAAGTCACATCCAAAGGCAACTAATAGTGTACGTAATTTTTTGTACCTGATGTACCTGTTTACCTCCCGTTTCACCTGTAAATAACATTAACATTCTTGGTCTTAACATAAACAATAAATTGTCTTGGAAACCACATATCACAAAGGTTGCTAAACGGCCTCTAAGAAGCTGGGAATTCTGTTCAGATTGCGTGAATTTTTTTTCTGAACATTTACTCCAAATATATAAGGGTCTTATTCGCCCTTGTATGGAGTACTGTTCTCACATTTAGGGAGGCACCGACTAATCCCCTCTTCTGGATAGAGTTGAGTTTAAAGCTAAAAGATTAATAAACTGTCCCCTACTTTCAAACTCTCTTGACCCCCTATCTCTGCGATGTGACGTTGGCGCACTATCCCTTTTCTATAGGTACTACAATGGCAGGTGTTCGAGAGAACTGGCCTCTCACATTCCTCCACCGTTGTGTCGTCCTCGTTGCACAAGGGGTGCCCTGCTTTCGCACTAATTTTGTGTGGATGTAAGAAACCTCAGGCTAGCCCGTTGTGGTGCCTCCTTCTTTCCAGCCACCTCTGTTCTGTGGAACTCACTAACATCATATATTTTTCCTCTTGTATTTAATCTTCTACTCCTCTAGGCTTCCGCCTGTGCCATTCTGGAGTGTGTTCGTTGGGTCTGTGTTTGAGTGAGTTTTCTTCATTTTGTGTGTGCCCCCTCCTTGAAAAGGGCTCTGCCCGTGAGAAGCAGCGTTCTATAAAAAAAATGATCCAGGAAATGACGAAGTTCTATGCAGATAAAACCCATAATTAATTAAAAACACTAAAAGATTAAAACACTGTACACTTAGAGAAAACTTAAAGGAAACCACCCATTTAACCTAAAAAAAAAAAAAAAAAAAAAAAAAAAAAAAAAAAAAAAAAAAACCACACACTAGCATTAGAGCAGTTCTAAGTTCTAAGTTCTAAGTTTCATCCTTTCCAACTCTCCGACCACATACTTAACCGCTATGCTCAATCTTACATTTACTCTACTGGTAAAGTGTGAAACACACTCCTTGGTCTGTTT
>SEYY01021977.1:0-17451 GCA_009176605.1 Armadillidium nasatum
CGTAAATTCATTCTCAATTTTCTTTATTTTTATTTTTATTTTTTGGTTCAGTTCAGGGATAGCAGTTACCTGTATGGGATTATTGAAATTCTTCTTTAGGAATATTCTATTTCCCATTGGTGTGAGAACTACATTTAAGGTTGTCTTAACCCTCTTATTCTATAATCACCATAACTTTATTTCACCCCTAAATAATAAAATTATAACATTGGTAGCAGAGCGTAGTTTATACACTACAGTTCTGTTGTCTTTGTTCTGTTGCCAATTGTTGTTGTAATTAACATCCACTATAATTAATAACCACTGTAATTTGTAACCACTAGCTAACTAGTGAGTTCATTTTATATTACGTACCAGTATATCCAGTCTTATTGGTTTCTTGAATTCAAATTTTTGTGTTTGTTTCAAATACTTCAAATATTTATATCTTATCATAATGTCCACTGGAAAATTTAGAAACAATGGAAGAGAGAAGGAATACGATACAGGTGCTGAAACTGTTCCAATAACTATGACTTTAAAAACTGACACTAATGTTGACACATCTAACAGTACAAGTAATCCTTCTACTAGCATTTCTATGCTTTTAACTCAACAAAATTGGGTACCACCAATGACATCATTGGAGTTTTCCCAGTCTAATCCGTCTATGAAAATTGGTTGAACACTGTTCCAAGTTCTTCAGCATATCCATTTCCTATTAGTTCTACTTTACCTTTATTTACAACTACAACTTCTAATATTTCAGCTCCTATTGATCCTAGAGTAACCTTTTCTATTCCACCTTTATCACAACAGCAAACATTTAATTTACAACCGCCATATATGCCTACACAATCGCTACCTCAAACTCAGCCTATTCAAACTTCACCTAATTATACTTTAGTTGATTCAAGAATTATGAATGAACTGTTGGCACAAAATCGAGAACTAATAGCTCAAAATCAGCAGATGCTACAGACTTTATCACAATTAGTTCAGCAACTAGCACTCCAAAAGAAACCTACTAAAATGATTCCTCTAGGAAAATATAAATTGGAAGATGGAGAGACTTTTCCTCAATTTCTCTCTAGATTTGAAGACTATGTCAAAACCATGTATCCACAGTCTTCTACAGATGAATGGAGAACTTATCTTGGATTACATCTAGAGGGACATATTAAGACAGTATATGATCTTTTGATGAAAAATAACTCTGGATACTCTATTATAGTCAATGAACTAACATTCAAGAATTATGAATGAACTGTTGGCACAAAATCGAGAACTAATAGCTCAAAATCAGTAGATGCTACAGACTTTATCACAATTAGTTCAGCAACTAGCACTCCAAAAGAAACCTACTAAAATGATTCCTCTAGGAAGGTATAAATTGGATGATGGAGAGACTTTTCCTCAATTTCTCTCTAGATTTGAAGACTATGTCAAAACCATGTATCCACAGTCTTCTACAGATGAATGGAGAACTTATCTTGGATTACATCTAGAGGGACATATTAAGACAGTATATGATCTTTTGATGAAAAATAACTCTGGATACTCTATTATAGTCAATGAACTAACCCAATGGTTTAATAAACACATCTCGAAACAAAACAAGACCGATCAGACAAATTTTGAAAATGCAGTAATGGAATATAATGAAACCATTCCCTTGTTTGCATTGCGCTTGCAAGGGTTAGCCGAAAAAGCTTTCCCTACTGCAGAGATTGAAACTTTAATGATACTAAGAGAAAAATTAATTAACAGTTTACCTCAACATATCCAGCAAACAGTAAAATCTCATGTCATGATATGTGAAATGTCGAGAAGAGAGGAAATATCTTGGGATGATTTAGTCAATATAACTGATCAGCTTTATACTACTTTTCAAACCCAGGAACTACCACAAAGGTCTTATCCAATATCAGCTCCAAATAATGTAACAAGTAAAACCACTCCAGAATTAATTGATTTAACTAACTTCCAACCTCAAATGACATCACGACAATACCAATTGGGATCGCAAACCCAAAGTAATGCATCTCCCAATAAACCTAATAATAATCAATATCCTGTAATTGCTCAACCCCCTACTCCTCCAATTTCTTTTTCTAACCATCCTAATCAACCAACTTTTGCTCAAATAACTGGCCAACAGGCGAAAACGAAAAATGTTCCGTATAAGCAAAGTTCTATTAGTAATAATAGAAATAACAGATCAAGGAGTCGAACACCTCCAAGAACCTCTTCTAATACCCAAAATAGGAGCAACAATAACAATAGATACCAACAACAGTGGAATGAATCTCCAAAGATCAATAATCGAAACTCTTCAAATGTGACATGTAATTATTGCAAAAAGCCTGGTCATGATGTTCGAGATTGCCGTTCTCGTCCCTACTGTCAATTTTGTGGGAAAAGAGGACATCTATATAACAACTGTTATCAACGACAAAACAAATGCATTCATTGCGAACAAACCGGCCATATAGTCAATGATTGCCCTACAAGACAACAGAAACAACAAGCTCGTGACGACTCTCTAAATTGTTCCGAGTGTGGAGGACCACACTTAGGAAAGGATTGCCCTCAATATACATCACCCTCATATTCCCATCAGGGAAACTAATATCCTCTGTGGTGAATGATCCACCCACAGAGTTTAATAATTCCAATCCTCTAGTGGACCCTTCATCACTCATAGTTAATTTAAACTTATTCTCCAGAATCTCCAAAGCCCCAAAGACCAAAGAAAGTATCATCAACGGATGGATCACCGTTGCTATATCCTCTATTAGAAACTCCAGATATCTCTAGCTCTGAGAAATAGACAATTACTCCAGAATTACCCTCTATAATAAAACCGCCGATAGAACCATCCTCTATAAACGATTCTTACTATGTTAAACTCTAATTCTAATTCTCTTACTTCTAATACTATTTCTTCTATTTCTAACTCTTCACACTTTACAAGTACCACCTAAAGATACCTTATTAGTAGGTGTTTTCATAAAAGATTCTAAGCCAAGACAAACTACTCACAGCTCTTGTAGATACCGGTGCCGCTGGGAGCCTTATAACCTCCAAAACATATAGCCTCTTAAATCCCCAAAATTATCCATTATTTTCAACCACATATAGTGGTGTACAAGGAATTGGAGGTAACAGTATTTCCCGTTTATGGTATTGTAACATTTCCAAGTTCAACTTTCCAGAACTTATATAACCGAACCACATCCATTCATAGTTGTGGGTGATCAAGTTACAAATTATGATTTGATCATAGGGTATGACTTTTTAAGTCATGAACAACTATTACCCGACTTAGCCACAAAACAGTTGATAAAAAGAAATAAGAATCATCTTACTATAATTGCCGAAGATATCCGTACGTTGCAATCTAGAGATGGAATTGCAATGATAGACAAAGATATTTCCTTGCCATCTAATAAGTGTATTACTATCCCCATCTCTATTGATCCATCTAATTTTTCAATTATAACACCCTCTTATTATTCACTCCAAATGATTCTAATAAATTTGTAATGGACCATATTGTTCTGAAACTATTCTCCAGATCAGATTATATACTTATATTTGTTTTAATTTTAATGATAATCCAATACATCTTAAGCGCGGATATTCTTTAGGTACTTTCTCTATTCTCTCACTAGATTCTTCTTTTCCTTCTATTAATGTAGTAGAGTTGTCTCAGAAACCCCAAACTACTTATCCTGAATGGACGTCCAGAGTCATTATATGAAGCCTTTTGACTTTAGATTCTACCACTCTCACATCGGATCCAAAAAGAACAACTTGTCCAACTTCTAATGAAATATCCTACTGCTTTAAGCTTAGGAGATGACGATGTAGGATGTACCTCTATACTTAAACATACAATAGACACACTTGTAGATGACCCAGTGTGTTGTCCAGTAAGACGCTTACAAGGTCCTATTCTTTATGAGGTAGAAAAAGTATGTCAACAATTAGAAGCTGACGGAATAATCAGAAAATCTTATTCACCATACTCCGCACCCGTAGTTCCCGTCAGGAAACCAGATGGAGCTATGCGTTTATGCATCGACTACCGAAAACTCAATGAAGTGACTAAAGGAGACTCTTTCCCTATACCGAATTTGACTGACACTCTATTTAGCCTACAAGGAATGAAATATTTCTCCACAATAGACCTTATTAAAGGCTATTATCAGATCGAAATGGAGGAAGAAAGTATCGAAAAAACAGCTTTCTCTACACCGCTAGGTCATTGGGAATTCATGAGAATGCCTTTCGGCGTTAAAAATGGCCCTGCGACTTTTCAACGAGCAATGCGGTTAGCTTTATGTCACATACCTTGGCAGGAAGTAATGATCTATTTGGACGATGTCCTCATTATAAGCCAGACCTTCGAAAAACACCTTACTATTCTTGAAGAAGTTCTAACAGCATTTATAAAAGCTGGCTTTAAACTAAAACCCTCAAAGACCAATCTTCTAAGAACGAAAGTAAAATTTCTAGGACACCAGATTTCATACCAGGGTATGATTCCATTAGAAAAGAACATCAAAGGTGTAAAAGATTTCCCAGTTCCAAAGACCGTTAGACAAGTTAGACAATTTATGGGACTAGTAAATTTCTATAGACGTCACATACCCCATTGTTCCGAAATAGCCAAACCTCTTTTCGACTTATTAAAACTTACTAAAAACTTCCAATGGACTGATCAATGCCAACAAGCCTTTCGACATGTCTTAAAGAAAAACTAACAACTCCACCTCTATATTATCTTATCCAGATCGAACTCCAAACGCAAATCCACTTTTTCTCCATACTGATGCTTCTGGTATTGGTGCAGGTGCATGCTTGAGCCAAATACAGGAAGACATAGAAAAACCAATAGCATACATTTCTATGGTATTTTCAAAAGCTCAACGAGCATTATAGTACAACTGAACGCGAAGTAGCCGCCATTAGGTGGGCCATACGATCTCTTAAACCATTTTTATACGGGATTCGAGTGATTATTTTCACCGATCACAAACCTCTTCTTTTTCTACACAATATGCCTCTAGTGAACCAACGAGTAGCCAGAACATTGGAAGAATTAAACGATATAGACTTACGAGCTCAATTATGTGCCTGGAAAGGAAAATATTGTCGCAGATATCCTTTCTCGAGTTCCATATGAATTGCAAATCCAACAATAATAGGGATACCTATATTACCAGAATTACCTGAAGGTTTTATGATGACTATAATACCTGGAGGAGGTGATTCGCTTTTCCAGTGTTTTTCTCAATTTCTCCATGGAAAATTAGATCTTTCATTTATTAATAAGACAAGAGGTTGTTCCAAGAATTGCTTAGATAACCGTGAAAAGTATCACATACCTACAGGAAAAGAAGCCAAACAAACGTTAAAACAGTTACAACTGACTAAATTCCCTGGACAATTGCCATTTACTAATAGTATCGAAGCTTTCTCAAATATATATCTTGTACGAGTACTAGTTTACTACAGCAAAGACCATCCTTTACATTTCGGAAATCCCAATTATAAAGATATTTGTTGTTTATATTGTTTGGGAGGTATTCATTATAATTTGTTAAACCCTACTAAATCAAAATTACCTCAAACCGCTATTGATGCCTTATCTAGTTTCCCAATTTTATCAGCCCCAGAAGTAGTACTTCATTTATTAGAGTTCTGAAGATTTCGAAGACATAAATGATCCAATTTTAGTAGAAAATTTCCCTACTCCATCAATAGTCACAATTGATGGGGAAGAAAATGATAATTTAGTTCCTAATAGAAACTCCTCCAAATCCATAATTTTTCTCTTTTAATAAACCCACCAAGACTCTGTAGAAGTAACAATGACCCATATTATGGAATGTCAAATCAAATGATCCAATTCTTAAACGGCTAAAGAACGCCATTAGCAAAAATCAACCCTTCTTAGGACCCCTTAAAAATTTTTCCTATGCTCGTAAATTCTATCTTCTATATATAATAATTATTTAATCCACCGAAATAGAAAAGATCATTATCATTATTTAGTTTCATTCAATTTTGCTTTACAGGTTGCTATTATTAATCACCATGAATTTGCCCATATAGGCCAAAATAAGTTATATGCACTTTTAGATTGGATTATATGGCATCCAAAATTAAGAATGATATGTAAAGACATTTCAATGACATGCCACCATTGTCAACTAGGGAAAGTTTCTAATATCTACCATGCCCCTCCGATGTTAAAGATTAATACTAGATTTCCCTTTGAATTAGTAGCTGTAGACCTATTACAATTGCCAAAGTCATCTAAAGGAAATAGTTACATTTTTGTTTTAATTGATCACTATAGTAAATGGATAGCCACAGTCCCCCTTAGATCAAAACATACTTCCCTAGTAACAGCTGCCTTAAGAAATATTTTACCTTATTTGCCATTAATACCCTCCAGACTATTATCAGATAATGCACGTGAATTTAGAGGTCCTGAGTTTGAAGAACTCTTAATACTCCATAATATTAAACATATTTATACAACCCCTTATAACCCATCGTCGAATGGAATTACAGAAAGAGTAAATCGAACTTTAATCCAATATCTCCGTGGTACATTACGAGATCCATCAAACTGGGACATTCAACTGTCTTCAGTAGCTCTCATATATAATAATACCATCCATTCAGAAACAAAACGTTCTCCAGCTGAAATAATATTCTCCGAAGCTCATGATACCCGTCCAAACCTTCCTTGGACCCGATTCAATGAATATTGGGATGAAGGAAATACCAACTATAAATCCTTCCCAATCGGCCAAGAAGTAGCTTTGAAAATTACAATTGCCTGGAGATCGTACTACTAACAAATTCAAGGATCGCTATCAAGGACCATTGAACAATAATCAAAGTAAATAATAATAACGTAACGTACATAGTACAATCTAAGGAAACTCAAAGATTATATAAGGTCCATCACAAACAATTAAAGAAATGGTATAGTCCACCCGAATATCTGAAAAACCATCCCTTTATTCCATAAATTTTTGACTAAAAACGACTTTACAATGACGACAATATAAATTGAACGCTTAATGCCACTACCTTTACTTCTTGCCTGAAGTTGTAGAAAAGGATACAGTGGATGATACTCCACTTAATCCGTCTTTAGATGAAACTATAGATTCAGATGACGATTTTGTCGGATTTGACGAAACTGATCAAATAAATTCTCTATCACAACAACTTTTATCTCAATTACATAACAGTTTACAAATCATTGATAAAATCCATATATCTCCAATTATACATTTACCACAATTAATAATAACTCCTAATGCTGATGATGAATCATTTTCTTTTCATTTGAAAGAGCTATTTGCTTCTCCTTCTCCTACTTTTTCTCTTACTCCTGATTTATTCTCTATCACTAATGTTTCTAATTCTCCTACTATTTCTACTCATTTTTCTCCTGTTAATTTGAATACTCAAGTCATGTTATCACCAGTTTCTCCACAACAATCTTCTATTATTTCATACACCCCTCTTACCATTACAAATCAGTTAGTTACTACAGGAATTACATCCTGTTAGGAGATGTTTCCGAAGATTATCATCCGAAAACATAATATTCAATTTAGAAGATTCTCAAACTTCTGTTTCTAATAATGTTATTAATGATAGATTAGTCAATTCACCTATAAATTCATCCTTAGATGATTCCTTTCTTAAAAGTCATCCAATGCAAACCACAATATCTTCTCCAATTGTTTCATCTTCTTCACCCACAACTGAAACCGGTAGTTGTATTATTCATAGTTTTCTACAAACATTTGATGAACAAGGTGCATTTATTCATAGCACACCAACATCTAGTAAAAAGTCTGTTCATTGGGCACCTTCTATAAAACTCGAAGAAATAATAACTCCATGTTCTGATACTGAAACAGTAGCTCAGAGAACAAGGCAGAAGAAACCCTATGTTTCTCCTGAATTGCCTTGGGTCCAAGATACTGTATTAGAAAAACGACGAACTACTAAGCCCTCCATTAAAAAGAGTAAACCTTAAATCCTCCTTAATATAAAAACCATCCTAAACCATCCTAAATACCACCATATATATATATATATATATATATATATATATATATATATATATATATATATATATATATATATATATATATATATATATATATATATATATAATATATTGACTATCTAGACGTATATCCACTTTTATTTATCTTTATTTTTCAGGTGTTATTAATCGGCCATTCTTGGATATCCTATCTGGAGGATAATTATAATCCTTCTGCACATAATCCAGGTAACCATGAGGTTAAGTTTAAGCGCATCATGTTCCCAAAATTTGAAGATATTCCAACTGCTCTAGAAAGAGAATTACGCCCTAATACAACACATGTCATAGTGTTCTCCATATTTAGACACGCGTACAAAAGGATGACTCTTGTCCGTAAAGAAAAATCACATAAACAATATTCGATAACATTCCCGGATCTAGATTATAGAGCTGAAAGTTCAGTTCCTATTATTAAAGAAATGTTGATGCAAATCAAGAACATCTGTCCCCAAGCTCAATTATACATAATGATACCTGTTTTTCCTGATCTTCCATATTACAACATCTATCGCAATATAAAATTTGCCCCTACTGAAGTCAGGGATTGGTATTATTCCCTGCCACGTTCATCAGCTTAACATTTACACCAAGACACTCATTATGTATATAAAGAACTCACGATTCTCCACTCTTCAGAGATAAGATGGCCAAGAAAACGTACTGTAGCCCTCTCAGAAGTACTTGTTCTTGAGTAATTCTACCAACCGAAATTACGAAAGTTTATTGATTCCTAATAATGACATTAATTCTTTAGGCCCTAATGGTCCGATGGTGGATGGAATCCATCCTTCCAAAGAATTTATTGATGCCTTATGGAGGATGCTCCATAATTATGATGTCTTTGAAGAACGAACTCCTCATGAATCATTAATGACTAACACGACAAATCCAAACGAGACACCTCGACGTAAAATGATCCCTCATGAACGAATATCAGGAGACTATAGACGTGATTTACGTTCTAAACTTTCTAGATCTTCTCATTCTTTTCCTTCCCTTTCGTTAGAAGTAACGGAAAGTTTACATAGTACTTCGTCAGGGAGTACTAATAGTATTTATAATGATAGGTTTAATGCTTATTCACCATATGTGTCTAAAAAGCGTCCTGCTTCTTCTTCTCATACTGTTAGTTCTAAAAGACTTCAAACATCTATTCCTATACCGCATCCAATTCAGCGCATGACCTTAGAACAAATAGGTTTAGTTCAGGGTCGGTTCAATATTTTTGCTTCTTATATGATGGCAATGACCCATCTAAATACTCCTACCATCAGTGAGGATGACATGAAAGCAATGGTTCTTTACTTCTTAAAGGACTTTTCACCAACCTAGTTTATCCAATGAATATAACTTTTGCCCTTTTCCCGTCATGTTATGACGAGTGGGGGGGTATATAAGGAATTTTCCCTTATACCTTGATCTCATACTCATTTACTCTAATATGTTTTATTAACATATGTCATCAAGCATTCTTTTTCTATAATTTCAGATGTTTTTCATGAGTAATGCTTTATTTTGATATTGTTTTGGCATTTACATTCATCATTCATATTTCTTAATCTAACTCTTATTTACTTATTTGAATAAGTTTATATATATATATATATATATATATATATATATATATATATATATATATATATATATATATATATATATATATATATCTCACGTATATTCCTGGATAAACTAAGGTATGGACTTTTACTTTTACTCAATGTATCTATTTTGGTAAACTCAAACAAATGGTTAATTATGATTTAATTATTCATAAGGGACTCCAATTCTCTAATTTGATGTGTTGAATATTTTCTTCAAAAACAGAGAAGAAAAGACCTCAATTTAGTTGAGGTAAGTTAGGTTTAGTTTTTTTTTACCAATAGGTTCTATCAGTTCTATCATGTAAATAATGCATTATATTGATGATTAGGTATAAAATTAGTTTTTTATAGGGTAAAAAAAGAACTGTATATATATTATAGGTCCGGGGTTGTGAAACCTTGTATACAACAGTTCCATGGTCGTAGGATTTCTATTTATAAGTACTCATACATCCGTGATTGTATGATTTTCCAGTGACTTTCATATTACTCCATACTTAAGAAACCTTATTTGATTACATTTGGTATAATCATCAACTGTACAAAGACTTTATTTGTGTTGTGTCCTAAGATTATTCTATATATCACTTTCTATTCACCTCTGAAAGTATAAATAACATTGTTAATGTTTTATACTAAAACATTTCAAGTGTAGTGAAGTGAAGTGCTATTTTATTTGTCCTTGACATACAAGGATTTGTGGAACACAAAAGACAATAATCTGATAGGGTTTTCCTTATAATAAAGACAAAAATGAAGGTGAAGTAAATTGTTTAATTTCTTTAAAAATTAATAGAATTAAATATCATTGAGTCATATCTATTACATCACTATTAAAAATTAAATTATATTGAGAATATTATTTATTATTGGTATTATTTTTTAGCGAATCTTATAGTATTGGCGTACTGGCGCAATGAATCGGCGAGTGTATGTATATATCATATTATTATAAAAAAACTAAGTAAAAAGGTAAACAGGTTAGATTATATATATATATATATATATATATATATATATATATATATATATATATATATATATATATATATATATATATATATATATATATATATATATATGTATATATATATTATATATATATTAAGGATTATTCAATTGTTCATACAAGTTTTATTTCTTGTTTTCAACACCCTATATATATATATATATATATATATATATATATATATTATATATATTATATATATATATATATATATATATATATATATATATATATATATATATATATATATATATTATATTATATATATTGTATATTATTTATTAAATTATTTTTATTAATTTGTTTATTATTTTTCCCACATGTAAGTATAAGTTTGGTTAGAGGATTACCTTTCTATGCATTATTTCAGGTAACTATTACATCATTCATTGTTCCTCTTATACTTTACTTGCATGTGTGGACACTATTATTTGTTCTAATCCCATATATTTTTTTGATTTTCATTTTTTGTTTGAGTGTTGCATCGCATGTTTTATAAAGTTGAGAAGCTTACCTGCTCTTTCTAATAATCGCTTTTACGTTGTGGTTTTCAAAGAATTTGCATATCTAATTATTCATCATTTCATCATTCATTCTTTTGGAGACAGCACTGGTACGTAAATTCATTCTCAATTTTCTTTATTTTTATTTTTATTTTTTGGTTCAGTTCAGGGATAGCAGTTAACTGTATAGGATTATTGAAATTCTTCTTTGGGAATATTCTATTTCCCATTGGTGTGAGAACTACATTTAAGGTTGTCTTAACCCTCTTATTCTATAATCACCATAACTTTATTTCACCCCTAAATAATAAAATTATAACATTGGTAGCAGAGCGTAGTTTCTACACTACAGTTCTGTTGTCTTTGTTCTGTTGCCAATTGTTATTGAATTATAACCACTAGCTAACTAGTGAGTTCAGTTTTTGCGTACCAGTATATCCAGTCTTATTGGTTTCTTAATTCAAATTTTTATTGTTTCAAATATTCAAATATTTATATCTTATCATAATGTCTACTGGAAAATTTAGACAACAATGGAAGAGAGAAGAGTACGATACAGGTGCTGAAACTATTCCAATAACTATGACTTTAAAAACTGACACTAATGTTGACACATCTAATGTTGTAAGTAATCCTTCTACTAGCATTTCTATGCTTTTAACTCAACAAAATTGGGTACCACCAATGACATCATTGGAGTTTTCCCAGTCTAATGTAAATTGGTCAAACACTGTTCAAAGTTCTCTAGCATATCCATTTCCTATTAGTTCTAATTTACCTTTATTTACAACTGCAACTTCTAATATTTCAGCTCCTATTGATCCTAGAGTAACTTTTCTATTCCACCTTTATCACAACAGCAACCATTTACTTTACAACTGCCAAATATGCCTACACAACCGCTACCTCAGAACTCAGCCTATTCAAACTTCACCTACTTATACATTAGTTGATTCAAGGATTATGAATGAACTATTGTCACCAAAATCGAGAACTAATAGCTCAAAATCAGCAGATGCTACAGACTTTATCACAACTTAGTTCAGCAACTAGCACTCCAAAAGAAACCCACTAAAATGATCCCTCTAGGTAAATATAAATTGGAAGACGGAGAGACTTTTCCCCAATTTCTCACCAGATTTGAAGAATATGTTAAAACTATGTACCCACAGTCTTCTACAGATGAATGGAGAACTTATCTTGGTTTACATCTAGAAGGACATATTAAGACTGTATATGATCTTTTATGAAAAATAACTCTGGATACTACTATTATAGTCTATGAACTTAACCCAATGGTTTAATAAACATATCTTCAAAGCAAAACAAAACTGATCAGACAAATTTTGAAAATGCAGTAATGGATTATAATGAAACCATTCCCCTTGTTTGCATCTGCGCTTGCAAGGGTTAGCAGAAAAAGCTTTCCCTACTGCAGAAATTGAAACCTTAATGATACTTAGAGAAAAATTAATCAATAGTTTACCTCTACATATCCAGCAAACAGTAAAATCACATGTCATGATTTGTGAAATGTCAGAAGAGAGGAAATATCTTGGGATGATTTAGTCAATATAACTTGATCAGCTTTATACTACTTTTCAAACCCAAGGAACTACCACAAAGGTCTTATCCAATATCAAACTCCAAATAATGTAACAAATAAAACCACCATCCAGAATTAATTGATCTTAACTAATTTCCAACCTCAAATGACACCACCCCAACACCAATTGGAATTACAACCCCAAATTAATGCAGTTCCCAATAAATCTAATAATAATCAATATCCTGTAATGGCTCAACCCCCTACTCCTCCAAATTATTTTTCTAATCATCCTAATCAACCTAACTTTTGCTCAAGTAACTGGCCAACAGGCGAAAACTAAAAATGTTCCTTATAAGCAAAACTTCTACTTAATAATAATAGAAATAATAACAGATCAAGGAGTCGAACACCTCCAAGAACCTCTTCCAATACTCCAAATAGGAACAATAACAATAGATATCAACAACAGTGGAATGGATCTCCAAAGAACAACAATCGAAATAACTCCTCGAATGTGACATGTAATTATTGCAAAAAGCCTGGTCATGATGTTCGAGATTGCCGTTCTCGTCCCTATTGTAAATTTTGTGGGAAGAGAGGACATTTATATAACAACTGTTATCAACGACAAAATAAATGCATTCATTGCGAACAAACCGGCCATATAATCAATAATTGCCCTACTAGACAACAAAAACAGCAAGCTCGTGATGACTCTCTAAATTGTACCGAGTGTGGAGGACCGCACTTAGGTAAGGACTGCCCTCAATATAAACCACCATCATATTCCCATCAGGGAAACTAATATCCTCTGTGGTGAATGATCCACCCACAGAGTTTAATAATTCCAATTCTCTAGTGGACCCTTCATCACTAATAGTTAATTTAAACTCCTTCTCCAGAATCTCCAAAGCCCCAAAGAATGAAGACATCATCACCAACGGATGGATCACCGTTGCTATATCCTCCTATTAGAAACTCCAGATATCTCTAGCTCTGAGAAAATAGCAATTACTCCAGAATTACCCTCTATAATAAAACCGCCGATAGAACCATCCTCTATAGAACGATTCTTACTATGCATTAACCTCTAATTCTAATTCTCTTACTCCTAAATCTAATTCTTCTATTTCTAATTCTATTATTCAATTTCACACTTTACAAGTACCTCCTAAAGATACCTTATTAGTAGGTGTTTTCATAAAAGATTCTAAGCCAAGACAAACTACTCACGGCTCTTGTAGATACTGGTGCCGCTGGGAGTCTTATAACCTCCAAAACATATAGTCTCTTAAATTCCCAAAATTATCCATTATTTTCAACCACATATAGTGGTGTACAAGGAATTGGAGGTACAGTATTTCCCGTTTATGGTATTGTAACATTCCAAGTCCAGCTTTCTAGAACTTATATAACCGAACCACATCCATTCATAGTTGTGGACGTGATCAAGTTACAAATTATGATTTGATCCTAGGGTATGACTTTTTAAGTCCATGAACAACTATTACCCGACTTAGCCACAAAACAGTTGATAAAAAGAAATAAAAATCATCTTACTATAATCGCCGAAGATATCCGTACATTGCAATCTAGAGATGGAATTGCAATGATAGACAAAGATATTTCTTTGCCACCAAATAAGTGTATCACTATCCCCATCTCTATTGATCATCTAATTTTTAATTATAACACCCTCTTTATTATTCACTCCAAATGATTCTAATAAATTTGTAATGGATCATATTGTTCTAAACTATTCTCCAGATCAGATTATATACTTATATTGTTTTAATTTTAATGATAATCCAATACATCTTAAACGCGGATATTCTTTAGGTACTTTCTCTATTCTCTCTCTAGATTCTTCTTTTTCCTTCTATTAATGTAGTAGAGTTGTCTCAGAAACCCCAAACTACTTATCCTGAATGGACGTCAGAGTCATTATATGAAGCCTTTTGACTTAGATTCTACCACTCTTACATCGGATCCAAAAAGAACAACTTATCCAACTTCTAATGAAATATCCTACTGCTTTAAGCTTAGGTGATGACGATGTAGGATGTACCTCTATACTTAAACATACAATAGACACACTTGTAGATGACCCAGTGTGTTGTCCAGTGAAGACGCTTACAAGGTCCTATTCTTTATGAGGTAGAAAAAGTATGTCAACAATTAGAAGCTGACGGAATAATCAGAAAATCTTATTCACCATACTCCGCACCCGTAGTTCCCGTCAGGAAACCAGATGGAGCTATGCGTTTATGCATCGACTACCGAAAACTCAATGAAGTGACTAAAGGAGACTCTTTCCCTATACCGAAATTTGACTGACACTCTATTTAGCTTACAAGGAATGAAATATTTCTCCACAATAGACCTTATTAAAGGCTATTATCAGATCGAAATGGAGGAAGAAAGTATCGAAAAGACAGCTTTCTCTACACCGCTAGGTCATTGGGAATTCATGAGAATGCCTTTCGGCGTTAAAAATGGCCCTGCAACTTTTCAACGAGCAATGCGGTTAGCCTTTATGTCATATACCTTGGCAGGAAGTTATGATCTATTTGGACGATGTCCTTATTATAAGCCAGACCTTCGAAAAACACCTTACTATCCTAGAAGAAGTCTTAACAGCATTTATCAAAGCTGGCTTTAAACTAAAACCCTCAAAGACCAATCTTCTAAGAACGAAAGTAAAATTTCTAGGACACCAGATTTCATACCAGGGTATGATTCCATTAGAAAAGAACATCAAAGGTGTAAAAGATTTCCCAGTTCCAAAGACAGTTAGACAAGTTAGACAATTTATGGGACTGGTAAATTTCTATAGACGCCACATACCCCATTGTTCCGAAATAGCCAAACCCCTTTTCGACCTACTAAAACTTACTAAAAACTTCCAATGGACTGATCAATGCCAACAAGCCTTCGACAACCTCAAAGAAAAACTAACAACTCCACCTTTATTATCTTATCCAGATCGAACTTTCAAATGCAAATCCACTTTTTCTCCATACTGATGCTTCAGGTATTGGTGCAGGTGCATGTCTGAGCCAAATACAGGAAGATATCGAAAACCCATAGCATACATTTCTATGGTATTTTCAAAAGCTCAACGAGCTTATAGTACAACTGAACGCGAAGTACGCCATTAGGTGGGCCATACGATCCCTTAAACCATTTTTATACGGGATTCGAGTGATTGTTTTCACCGATCACAAACCTCTTCTTTATCTACACAATATGCCTCTAGTGAACCAACGAGTAGCCAGAACTCTGGAAGAATTAAATGATATAGATTACGAACTCAGTTATGTCCCTACAAAGGAAAATATTGTTGCTGATATCCTTTCTCGAGTTCCATATGAATTACAATTTCAACATAATAGGGATACCTATATACCAGAATTACCTGATGGTTTTATGATGACTATAATACCTGGAGGAGGTGATTCGCTTTTCCAGTGTTTTTCTCAATTTCTCCATGGAAAATTAGATCTTCATTTATTAATAAGACAAGAGGTTGTTCAAGAGTTGCTAGATAACCGTGAAAAGTATCATATACCTACAGAACGAGAAGCAAAACAAACGTTAAAACAACTACAACTAACTAAATTCCCTGGACAATTGCCATTTACTAATAGTATCGAAGCTTTCTCAAATATTATATCTTGTTCGAGTACTTAGTTTACTACAGCAAAGACCATCCTTTACATTTCGGAAATCCCAATTATAAAGATATTTGTTGTTTATATTGTTTGGGAGGCATTCATTATAATTTGTTAAACCCTACTAAATCAAAATTACCTCAAACCGCTATTGATGCCTTATCTAGTTTCCCAATTTTATCAGCCCCAGAAGTAGTACTTCATTTATTAGAGTCTGAAGATTTCGAAGACATAAATGATAATTTTAATAGAAAATTCTCCTGCACTCCATCAATAGTCACAATTGATGGTGAGGAAAGTGATAATTTAGTTGAAATAGAAACCCTCCAAATTCCATAATTTTTCTCTTTTAATAAACCCACAAGACTCTGTAGAAGTAACAATGACCCATATTATGGAATGTCAATCAAATGATCCAATTCTTAAACGGCTAAAGAACGCCATTAGTAAAAATCAACCCTTCTTAGGACCCCTTAAAATTTTTTCATATGCTCGAAATTTTATTTCTATATATAATAATTATTTAATACACAGAAACAGAAAAGATCATTATCATTATTTAGTTTCATTCAATTTTGCTTTACAAGTTGCTATTATTAATCACTATGAATTTGCCCATACAGGCCAAAATAAGTTATACGTACTTTTAGACTGGATTATATGGCATCCAAAATTAAGAATGATATGTAAAGACATTTCAATGACTTACCATCATTGTCAACTAGGCAAAGTTTCTAATATTTACCATGCCCCTCCAATGTTAAAGATTAATACTAGATTTCCCTTTGAATTAGTAGCTGTAGACTTATTACAATTGCCAAAATCATCTAAAGGAAATAGTTACATTTTTGTTTTAATTGATCACTATAGTAAATGGATAGCCAAAGTCCCCCTTAGATCAAAACATACCTCCTTAGTAACAGCTGCCCTAAGAAATATTCTACCCTATTTGCCATTAATACCCTCCAGACTATTATC
>SEYY01021978.1:0-35000 GCA_009176605.1 Armadillidium nasatum
TTTTATGAAGATTCTATTAAACAGAAAATATGTTTATTGTGTTTGAACAAAAACTTTGTTCGTGGTAATGGAGAAGAAGAACAATTAAATTGTGAACTTCACGAAACTAATGGGCTTATTTCTCTTGAAAAAGTCAATGAAATTTGTTCTTCTTTTTTAAAACATCTTGATTTCTTTCTTGAAATTCATGAATTAAGAGTAAAAAGAAGTTAAATTATTTAATTTTTAAGCAAAATAACTTTACATAAATAAAATAAATTTACACTTTAAAACAAAATGTTTTATTTACCTTGATTGTTTTATTTACTTTTTGATCGTATTGTTTATTAGCTTAATATATTTAAAGTATCATTTTAAATGACTTATCATTTTAAATAACTTTATAATTAAATAATTTTAGCTTGCAAAAACTTTGTAAGATTTTGTATTATATAATAATGTAAATAAATTAATATATTTAAAATTGTTTCTAAGCCTATATTTTTTACTATTATAATGTTGATATACATAAAATATGCATAATATTTATATTAGCTTTTTTATGAAAAGGAAAGCGTTATTTTATGATAAGTATATAAATTATTTTTCTTGGATATTATGGATGAAGAGGAACTAGATTTCATCAGATGCATCCAAAGATAATTACCAGAAGACGAAAGACGATTAATTCAAGTCAAATTCAGACATTCAGGAAGGAGAATAGATTACCTTCATTATCGGTAATGGTTTTTGATAGTTTTTTTTTGGCAATAGCTTAACTCTGGTATCCATATGGGAATGAATGGTTCATTCCAGCTTCTTCAGAGAAGGCACAGTCGTCAACAGAAGTTCGTTCCTATTAAGCTGGAAATAAATATTTATATAAAATGGAGATCAATTCAGGTTCAGCCAATCACAGTTCAATTAAGCCCCGCTGAATGTTTTTATTTTCATTTTATTCAAAATATATCTTTTATGAAATGATCTCCATTTAATATAAATATTTATTTCCAGCCTAATAGGAACGAACTTCTGTTGACGACTGTACATGGTAATATGATCTTCAGAACCATACATTTTGGGCTAACTGTGCAATATATTTGTGCAAATAAAGTTCTGTATGAACTTGTAAACAATCTGGCAATGGATTGTGAAAGTGCATGGTAATATGGCTTTCTCTAGTGATGCGTGGTAATATGGTCACTTATGTTTTATTAAAAATTAATCGAACTAACACGTTAAAACTTTGAAGACACTAAATTATCACGGTACCATAATTATTAATATTTACCATATTTTATATTTACTAAATAAATTCTATAATTAAAAGTTGTTGTATGTCTGTCATGGCTATGGAGTCAAATTCATTTATTTTTATTTTGTGTAAGTTAGTCTGGCGCATATAAATTTATGCAACATCTCCAGAAACATTTACATATTGATATCAGAGGTGTCAGACTGAGTAGAAACGCTTACGATATATATATATATATATATATATATATATATATATATATATATATATATATATATATATATATATATATATATATATATATTATATATATATATATATATATATATATATATATGGGTAGGAAGATCGAGGGGCAGGCTGGTATTAAAGGCCTAGATTAACAAATTAGCTACTGATATCATCGGTAGATAGACCTGTATTTTTGCTTCCCACGCTCTTTCCTGAGCCTTTTCGGGGGAATTTAAATAAAAAAGATCGGTACAGAATTCGATATATCGAACAAAATATCGATATTTCAATGATTTTCAGCTATTGAACACTTTCGACTTCCCACGCCCTTCTCCTTTTATTTGGACTTAGTTCCAACATCCATTTTCCAGTTTCTTTCCTAAAACCTTTTTAGTAACTCATACCTACCACATTCGTTCCTAGACCTTTATTGATCTTTCAGGTCCCATTTCAAGATAAGCCTAACGGAGAATCCCACACCAAAGATTTGTTAGGATTATGCTTACGGTCAATTTAAGACCCAATGTTTTTTTCTAATTCCTTTATATGGTTATTCATAAATATATATACAACATGTTACGTCTAACAGCCCTATTCACAATACCATCTCTTACTTTTCTAAAGCTTAAAGCAGTAAAACACTTATTCACACCCATACACAAACACCCACTCAATCATAGTATAACCCATCACTCCTTATTTACCCTGACGATTCTCCATTTTAAGTTCACAAACTTTCTGCATTCATGAACATGCCCTTGATCAATCCACAAACTGATTTTTCGTCGTTCAAGATTCCATAACTTATCTTTCGAACTCCCCAAACACATCTTTTCCTCCTAACCGAACCATCGTCCACATCACCAAAGCCATCTTTCTCGTTTTAAGTATAGGCCTATACACTTTATTCTAAGTCATCATTCCTATTTATATCACCTTAAATTCAGTTATTTTCCCTAAGAAACGACAAAATCACCCAATTCACAGGGTTAAATCATAAAAACACTTAATTTCCACAGCACAAAAACACACACTCAGTAGCATAAATCACAAAAAACACTTAATTTCTGCAACACGAAACACAAAAAAGCATCAAATTCAAAGACAAAGCACAAAAAACTTTTAATTTGAGCAACACAAAGCAACAAATTCAATCAATAAAATACAAAAAGCACTTAATTTTTGCAACACAAATCACAAAAGCACCAATTTTAAACACAAAAAAACACAATTTCAACAACACAAACGCAAAAACATCAAATTCAAAGACATAAAACACAAAAACACTTAACTTCAGCAACACAACATTTGAACCAATAAAACACAGAAACACGTAAATTCAAATCTTCCTTTCCTCCTCTTATTTGCTCTGATAGTTCTGTTACTAGCACTCCAACTAGCACTTCCTGTTCTCCTCTAATGCAAACCTGGACGAATCCGGCAATCTTCCATGTACTTCTTTTCTTCTCAGATGTACCATGTCTTTAAATATGATTACATTTAATTAGGTGCATGGGCTTCTGAAATCTACGAACGTTAGGAAGGAAAGCGGCCCGGATGATATACCTCCTCGAATTTAAAGGGAGTGTGCTTCTGAGCTTGCTTCGTCTATCGGTCAACTTTTCTCTCTATACTCAATACTAGTACTTTTCCTAAGTGTTGGAAGCGCGCATTGGTCCAGCTTATTCCGAAGAAAGGTAGCAGCTCTGATCCTAACTATCACTCATTAGCTCTCACTTGAATTATGTCTAAGATCTTTGAAACCCTTCTCAACTCTCACTTCATAGATCATCTGAAATCTCATTCCCTTCTTTCTGATTATCAGTATGGCTTTCTTTCTTCTTCGCAGTTACTCCGATTTTACAAGGGCCTCATCCGCCCTAGTATGGAGTACTGCTCTCATATCTCGGGTGGCTCAGGTTTCACTTGTCTTCTGGATAGGGTTGAGTCAAAGGCAAAAAGATTTATAAATTGTTCCGCTCTTTCTAATTCATTTGACCCTTTATCTTTGAGATGGGACGTTGGTGCCTTGTCTCTTTTCCATAGGGACTACAGAGGCAAATGCTCGAGGTACCTGTCGACTCGAATACCTCCAACATTACGGCATCCTCGTAGCACAAAGTGTGCATTGTTTGCATATAAATTTTGTGTGAACATAGGCAACTCCAGGCTTATTCACTCTGTTGCCTCCTTCTTTCTGTCCATACTGTTTTGTGAAATTCTCTCCCATATTCTGTATTTACTTTCGAATTTAATCTCAAATTCTTTAAAGCTCACGTCTGTGCTTACCTAAGAAATTTGCGTTAGGTGGGACTCGTAGTTTTTTTTTTTTTTTTTTTTTTTTAATTCTTTTATTTAATTTCTATTCTTCTAACACCCCTTCTTGAACAGGGTTTTGCCCGTGAGCGGTGGTGATGGATATATATATTATATATATATATATATATATATATATATATATATATATATATATATATATATATATATATATATATATATATATATATAATATATTATTATATATATATATATATTATATATATATATATATATATATATATATATATATATATATATATATTATATATATATATATATTAATATATATATATATATATATATATATATATATATATATATATATATATATATATATATATATATATATATATATATATATATATATATATATATATATATATATATATATATATATATATATATATATATATATATATATATATATATATATATATATATATATATATATATATATATATATATATATATATATAGTATATATATATATATATATATATATATATATATATATATATATATATATATATATATATATATATATATATATATATATATATATATATATATATATATATATATATATATATATATATATATATATATATATATATATATATATATATATATATATATATATATATATATATATATTATATATATATATATATATATATATTATATATATATATATATATATATATATATATATATATATATTATATATATATATATATATATATATATATATATATATATATATATATATATATATATATATATATATATATATATATATATATATATATATATATATATATATATATATATATATATATATATATATATATATATATATATATATATATATATTATATATTATTTTTATTTCACCTCTGGTGGGCAAAGGCCAGAGGCCTACCAATATTCCACCAGAGTTAGGGGGAAAGTCGGGAACATTGTCTAATTAAAGGCCAACATGACCTGATACACTGCGTTTGAAGGTATCTAAGTCATAGGAAATTGGGAAAATAGATGAAGGAAGTGTGTTCCAGACTTTACCAGTAGAGTACATGTAAGATTAAGCATAGCGGTTAAGTCTGGGGTCAGAGAGTTGGACAGAGAAAGGATGAGACTGTGTAGAAAGACGAGTCGCACGAACCCTTCTCAGTGGAGGAGGTATGCGACGAGAGAGTTCAGAAGAGCAGTGTCCATTGTAATAGCGATAGTAAAGAGAGAGTGACGCAACATTTCGACGGGCAGAAAGAGATTGGAGAGAATTAGTGAGAGCAGGAGAGTTGATAAGGCGAAAAGCTCGACTCCACCTTTTCCAGGAGAGCTGTTTGAGTGGAACCACCCCAGATGTGTGACGCATACTCCATACAAGGGCGAACAACATCTCTATACAGAGCAAGCAACTGGGGTGGAGTGAAGAAATACTGAAGGCGCCTCAGAACACCCAACCTCTTAGAAGCTTGTTTAGAAAGAGAGGTAATGTGATCTTTCCAAGAAAGATCACGAGAAAAAGAAACACCTAGAATATTAAGGAGAGATGAAGGTTTGAGTTGCGTGTTTTCGAAGAAGATATCGTAGTTGTGTGGAAGATTGTGGAGAGTAGAGAGATGGAGAAATTGAGTTTTTGAGGCATTGAAAACAACCATGTTTTCTCTGCCCCAATTTGAAATGAGAGATAGATCAGAGGTTAGTTGCTCCAAGGCCACCCTCCTTGCCTCTATTAACTGTTGCTGGGAGGGGCGCCTTTCAAAATGAAGGGTGGAGTCATCAGCATAGGAGTGGATAGGAGATGAAGTAATAGAGAGAAGGTCATTGATGAAAAGCAGAAAAAGTGTTGGGGATAGGACAGGTCCTTGAGGAACACCACTATTTATAGATTTATAGGAAGAACGGTGGTCGTCTACAATAGCTTCTGGCGCCAGAAATGTCTCCTCGCCGAAGGAGGGGCCGTTCTTGCGGAAGACTTGAAGAGACAGGACAAGATACGGAGATAAGAAGAGGATCTGATGAACCCAGAGGTGGAAAGATTTTAATAGTATAAGGAGAAGAATTAGAAGTTAGAAAAAGGTCTAGAATGTTGGGTTCATCACCAAGACGGTCAGGGATACGGGTAGGGAGATGCACCAACTGCTCAAGGTTGTTCTGGATAGAATATATATATATATATATATATATATATATATATATATATATATATATATATATATATATATATATATATATATATATATATATATATATATATATATATATATATATATATATATATATATATATATATATATATATATATATATATATATATATATATATATCAACGATTATTTTTTTAATTTTGTAAATAAAGGTAAAAATAAATTATAAATAAATTGATTCAAAAAGGGAAGCTTTACATTTTATTGTATGGCAAGTATTAAGGATAATTAATAGTAAATTCTTTTATATTTTATTAAAGAATAAAGATAATTAGAATATATGATTACTGTTGCTGTGTAAAGTTTTAATTTTTATATTTTTAAATAATTTGAAATAAAAAAAAAAATAGAAAAATAACAATATCGTTTGTTTATATTGGAAATGTTCCATGTATTCAAGAGTGGCGCACGCTTTAGCTGCAGCTAAAATACTTAGCAGATTTTTTGATTTTCGTGGGATACTTCTCTGTAGCAATTAACATATGATCTATATAAACAAACGTAAATACATTTTAAAATCAAATTTAATCACTCGTTTAATTAATTTAAGCAATCACTTAATTTAATTAATATCATAAAAGCCATATGTATAAACATAGGATAATGCATGTGACAAACGACGACTTTAAAAATACTTTGGCGGCAACCATGATTAAAAACATTGGAACCAACGAAATTCCGTATAATTGAAAATAATTAATTTGCTTTATTTAAAAATTTTAAATGAATTATCCGAAAATGCTAAATGCTAAATGCTAAATGTATTATTATCCGTAATAGTTTGAAAACAAATCTATCAGAAAAAAAAAAAAAAAAAAAAAAAAAAAAAAAAAAAAAAAAAAAGCCTTTGCCTAACCCATAGACTTTGGCCTTACTCCTCCCTCCATGTTTGTTTGCATCACTTGATCATTCAAGATTTCGGCAGAGAAAACTGAAGATAGAAATTTCTATCTTCAATTTCCGCTGCCTCGAGCAGAAAATTATTGCAGCAAAACTCGTGGGACACTTCGCTGTTGCAATTTTCAAATCCCTTAAAGAATCTTGACCGTGGAACATCCCATTAAAAATTTAGCGGCATCTATTAACGTTAATAGGTGGCAACTTTCGTTGCAAGAATTGCCAACTTTTGAGAATAATTAGAGTGAGGGATATCCTTGGAGAAAATAAAAAGAGGGAGGTAGGAGGGAAATCGTAATTCGTAACGTACTACATATTTTGAAATGTTGCCATTTTGTGAAATTTTTGAATTTAGTTTGTCATAATTGAAGTGTTATCTACATTATTGAAAGTTTTAAACTGTGTTAACTTATTTTAAAGTTTCAAAGACAATTCTGAAATATTAAATTTCTTATTCAGATTTTATTAATTATTTATATTATTTTATTGTTTATTTTCTATGTAGTTTAGAGACATTTGGTATCATTTTTCGAAATATAAACAAAACAGTTGCCTAATAATTTAAAGTAGATTAATATGTTGCCATGGTAATGCTATAATAGTGTACTTATTTACAAATTACAACTTTTGTGTTTTTCAGAATTTACCTTATGTATAAATAAAAAATATAAGTTTTGAACATACGTAAT
This sequence comes from Armadillidium nasatum, assembly GCA_009176605.1. NCBI lineage: Eukaryota > Metazoa > Arthropoda > Malacostraca > Isopoda > Armadillidiidae > Armadillidium > Armadillidium nasatum. The sequence continues at coordinate 7,581 of SEYY01021978.1, forward strand.
TGAGATTATAAATTACTTATCGCATTCATCTGTAGTGGATTTTACAGAAAATAGACCGCCAAAAATTTTAATTTATTTCCTTTTGAAAAGCTTAAAATAAACCTACTCATTTTACTTAATTTTAAAATCACAGAAATTTAGAAACTGGTTTTTAAAAATGCATTGGTAGTTTAACATTTGGTAATTGTTAAGTTAATAAACCAAAGTGTAGTTCATTGTAGGAAATTAATATTTTTAAAACTAAGAGCTATGAAAGTATGAATTCATAAGAAAAAAATCAAAGATACTAATGAATCCTGCTAGACCAATAAAAAAAAAAAAAGAAGCCTGATCCGTGAGTGCTGATGAATAAGTTTTATTTTTCCTCACCATTTAAGGGTCAGAGGATTTGGTAAATATATATTTGTGTACATGCACTTTAATTGTTATGGGTGTTTAATTTTAAATTTTTTTTTCTTTGGCTGTCTAGCAGGTTTTCATTAGGATGTCCTTAATTTTCATTTAATTTGTTTGTAAATGCTATAGTTTAAAAAATATTAATTTATTTCCTACAGTGAACTAAATAGTTATACATTTTTTAGTTTATATTTATGTAAGGTATTGATAAAGGAAATTTTTTAGTTTATTGTAGGAAATAAATTTTAAATTACAATATCTATGAACACAAATTGAATGTAGATTAATCAAGGAGGTCCTAATGAAGCCTGGTAGACCAAAAAAAAATACCTGAAGAAAATATATATTTGTATGGCATATAAACGTATAATAGGAGGTGGAGCTTCCTATCGAAAGTGATAAAATATATATTAATATTTATAGGTTGAGACTTTATTTATTTATTTTTTGTCAGGCTTTATTAAGTTATAACATTAATATTTATTAAATACAAATATTCAAAATCAGTCTTCCTGTACAATAATAGGTATAGATTTTGGTATATTTCATTTACAAAAGTGGTTTTCCACACTTCATTTGACCTTATTTAATACATTTCAATATATTTTGTCTTCATAGTTTCATTAGTATGTAAAATGCAATTCATTGTAGCAGTATAACTACCCTATATTATATAGCTGTAATAAGAAATAAAAATATTGAGAATTAATTCAAAGGGTTTATTATTTTTTTTTAAATATATATATGTAATTTAATTTGTTTAGTTTTTAGTTTTTAGTTTTTTAATGAGTATAAAAAGTTAGTACTCTGATTTTACTCAAAAATAGTTCCTAGAAATTGGGGATATATATATAATATATATAATATATATATATATATATATATATATATATATATATATATATATATATATATATATATATATATATATATATATATATATATATATTATTGAAAATTTTAATTTTTATAGTTGAAAAAAATCAGGATTATATGATATAACTATTTATAATTTTTTTGAGAATTATGAACCTTTCAGCATATTTTTATATAAAAAAGTATATGGAAATAGGCAAATTACTATTTTTTAAAATTTTTGAAAATTGAAAGTGAGAAAAAAATGGGGTAAACTAGTCACTGAACAATATTTAAAAATGGCTATTCAGTAGTGCTTTTTATTAATATAAATGAGTAAGAATTGTATTGGAGATTATTTAGAACATAATTTGAATTAAAAAAAAACGTGTTTGAACTGAAATATTTGACAAAAATCAAAGACATATAGGAGCAAAGTTTATGCCAATTTTTCAATATATTCCCTTTGTCAAAATTACTTGATAATTAACCAGTAGATAGTTAAATCATCGATATTCATTTTGTTATACTTGAAAATTCATGTTGGCTACCCAAATAGTCAAATTACCATGAATATCTGTATTCTGTAATCATAGAACTTCAAAAAATTTGTTTGTAAAAATATTTTTGGGCATAATTTTTTTTCTCCCCATGCAGAGTTCGTGAAATTTCAGAGGTTGCATATTTGGGTGAGATACACATTTTTTATTTAGAATAATTTTTTGTATACCCAACAATTTTGATGCTGTGCATGGGAATTTAAAAAAATTGTGTAACTTTCCCAGCTGTACAACCTCAGAAGAAATTTGTATTAATTTTTTTATATATACCCACCTATCTTGTTGCTGTGCATGGGAAAAATTTCAAATTATTGGTTTTTCCCTTGCACAGCAGTAAAATGAGTATACAAAAAATCTTTCTAAATAAAAATTGCTTATCTCACCCAACTGTATAACCTCTATAAAAAAAATTTTATACTCAATCATTTTGCTGTTGAGCACAGGAAATATTGCTTAAATATTTTAAAATTTTTACGATACATAGCAACAAATGGTTGGGTATAAAAAAAAAAAAAAAACCTTTCAGAGGTTGTAAAGTTTAGCGACACACATTTTTTATTTAGAATTTTTTTTTTTGTATATCCGAACCATCAGTACCTGTTGATTTATTTGGGTCAATATGTTTTAGTAAAGATTTAATTTCATATGTTTCAAATGCTGTACACTTATTTATTACATGTATACTAGAGTTTTTGTTTTTAAACTGTTATTCAGTCTTTCCTCAGTAAACATTCAGTTTTTTTTTTAACTCCCTTAATTTGGATTTTTTCAAAATTAATTTTTTTTTTTTTTTTTTTGGGGGGGGGGAGGCAGACCTTAAGCCAAAAAAATATCTGCCCTAAAAGGAGTAAATTGTTTTGTTATAGTTATCATTTATTATATTTATTTTATATAAACCATTGAAATGTAAAAAAAATTCTACCTCAAAAATACCAAAATTTAGAAAATGAATAGTTTTTCTTTTAAAAAAAAAAAAAATTTGATTAAAATTTACTTTTGAGGGTGGTTAGTTTTTTCCTCACCCTACAATAAATAGGCCTATATAATATCTATAAATATGATAATGTATGGTTATATATATATATATATATATAATATATATATATATATATATATATATATATATATATATATATATATATATATATATATATATATATATATATATATATATATATATATAAGGATTTATTTATAATACTATAGTTATATAATGCAGTAAAATATAACTTTGCCTATCAGTGATAACAAAGCATGGCTTCTTATCCATCAATAGTTCCTAATGTAACAATACCTACCGAAACAATATAACTGATGGCTTATAACCTATGAATTGCAGCTAACTTAAACAATGCTCGTAATATATATATATATATATATATATATATATATATATATATATATATATATATATATATATATATATATATATATATATATATATATATATATATATATATATATATATATATATTACATTAGTATGTAAATAATGTTTATTTGAAACTCTGTAGTCTTTTATAATATTTTAATGTTTATTTTATAACAACTTGAGGCCTGAGATTTTTGTTAAAGTCCAATTGGAAAATAAATATAGGCTGTAAGACCTATATATATGTGAATATTTTATTCTCACATTTTCATATTTAAATTATTTTTAAGAATTTTAGACTTTTTTTTTTTTAAAAATATTTATGAAAATTAAAATAATATTTTATCAGTTATGTTTATTAATTCTTTGCATATTTTCAAAATGCATCTTTATATTATATATAGGTACTTTAATCTAAGTTATGGTATTAGAGTTTGTTTTCAAATTGAATTTTTCAAGCTCTGAAGCAAAATATTTGACCCAACATTTCTGTAAAATTGGTTCATACATGTCAAACTCTGACTACAACTTTAAATAGACTATATCATCTTGGAAACTTGAATTCAAAAATCCTGTTATAAAAAGGATTATTGAATTTATAATACTGTTATATATGATACCATTGCGAACAAACATTATTCCAAAATAGTTATTTTTTAAAATCTTTTGATGCAGATTGGATATAAGAAACTAAAATTAATGTCATAACTATTATTTTTGTTAATTATTTAAAAAGTTAAAATCATGGAAATGGCCAGTAGCTCTAATGGGAAAATAGAAATCCTACCATGCAAAAATACTCAGACTGAGAATTCAAAAATTAAAAATAAGACCGTCAAATTACCAAATATTTTTGAGGTAAGTATATTAATGTACTAAATTTGACTGGTAAGTGGTAATTTCATTGAATTTTTATTTTAAGAGTGCTGGTTCATAGATTAGGTTTGCCAGAGGTTGGGAGCATCATTAGACATTCAACCCGTTAATGAGACCTGCCTCATATTCATAATCCCAGATAAGCAAAATAGTGTATTCACAACTAGCAATCTTATGCACTTTATTGAGAGTAGTTGTTGTTTTTCTTTAGATTGGGTCATTTGAACTAAAAAATTTCTGTATTTGTAAAAGATTGTTCTTCCTAGCTATTTCAGTTTTGGCTATTATCCTAATTTTGAAATTTCCTGTATGAACATTTATAAATGTTTATACTGGCAATTTCAAAATTAGGATAAGAGACAAAGCTGCAACACTGTTTATTATATAAATATAATAAATAGTGTATCTTTTCACTATATAAGATATTTTTAGACATAGTACTTAGTACTACTTTAGTACTTAAGGTTACAAGTATGGCCACTAAGTTTCTTAAATTTGAAAATTTTTAATAACTCAAAATGTAATCTTATAACCTGTTTGAGAAAAGTATCATATTGGATATTTTTAGTTTTATTGATATTTTAATTTTCACATATGTGTATTCCTTAAGTTTTTCAAATGCCTTCTTCTATAATGCAAATTTTTTTTTTTTTTTTTTTTTTTTTTTTTTTTTTTTTTTTTTTTTTTTTTTTTTTTTTTTTTTTTTTTTTTTTTTTTTTTTTTCACTACATTAGACATTAGAATTTCAATTTAGTATTAGTAGTATTAGATTGTAAGTAGAGTTATTGTTTCTAAATTTAAGAAACCTTTGAGCAACTCAGAAGTTTATCTTACTACCTGTTTCAAATTGAAGAAACATAATGAATGAGTTTCGTTAATTGAGTTTGTCCCTTAAATGTTTCAGACATCATTTTCTATAATACCCTAGTGTCCATTTAATCAAAGTACTCTGATAAATTGTATTAAGTGGAAAGAATAAATTTACTGAAATACAAATACTGGTATTAGTTTAAATCTTTGGGGTTGATTTAAATGTTTGTCTTACTCATGCTAATTATTGTGCCAATTATTTATTGAAAGAATAGAGAACAGAATAAATTGAGGAGAATGTATAGAAGGGAAAAGCCTGGAGGAGGAATCCTGAAAAGTAATCCAAAACCTTTTGAAATTGACGAATGCCCATCCAGAGCTGAAACTAAATCCTTTTGCATCCCTGTTTGTGGGGATATATATATATATATATATATATATATATATATATATATATATATATATATATATATATATATTATATATATATATATATATATATATATATATATATATATATAACTTTGTCACATCAGGCGATACAAAATATGTTACTAATTATTCAAATTTCTTTAAAGAACAATTTGATTTGTGATTCGTAAAAGTGCTTAGAATCGCTTAAGAGAAAGAAGTGTAACAGTTAATAGTAAATATCGTCTCTCCTTCGTATATTGTAACTATTTTTTATTAACCTTCACAGTTTTTTATCATAGCTAGGAATTCCTAAAAATTATTATATTTTTTTTTTTTTAACTTTTGATTAAAGACCTGAAAATTGAATTGATTCATTTCAGTGATTTTCAGTGCTTATACTAGTTACTATCTGAAAAAAATTATTATTATTATTATTTTTTTTTTTTTTTTTAAATTTTATTTTAAATTTTAAATATAATTTTAAAAACTACTAGTTACTACCTGAATGAAAATATATTATTATTATTATTATTATTATTATTATTATTATTATTTATTGATATTATTTTTAAGAAAATGTGGGAGAATTTATAGAAATTTTAAATAATTTTAAAAAACTTTTTTTCCATCAATCTTTTGTCTTAACACTTTTGACCATTTGTTCTTTGAAAATGCCTCGATTTTAACATATATATATATATTATATATATATATATATATATATATATATATATATATATATATATATATATATATATATATATATATATATATATATATATATATATATATAATATATATATAATATTATTAACCCCGGGGCCCCGGCTAAAAATCAGGGAAAACCGGGGTTGCCGGCCGGGGTTAAAATTCAAAAAAAAAAATTTTTTTTTTTTTTTTAAATTTTCAGCCGATTCTGCTGAAACTTTCAGTGTATATAGATTTTTTACCGGTAAGAAAAGTCCATTTCTAGCGTTTTTCCGAGTCTATTACGGTTAAAAGTTTTTTTTTTTTTTTTTTTTGTGAAATTTTACCCTTTTTCAATAGAATGGCGGTGCCAAACCACTTTTTAGAATGAGCTGAAAGTTGGACTATTTATTCAAAATTAAATGGGATACAAAAGTCTCTAATAGACTTTTGTTCCCAGAGTTATAGAAAAAATGTTATAAGCCAAAAACTGACCAACTATAGAAAAAAAAATTTTTTGAACTAAAAAAATCCACCTTTTCAGACAAAATTTTTTTAAAAAAATACAACTATAACATTTCCTATTTTTGGTGTGTATAGAGGAGGGGTGGGGCTACAAATTCCTCTATGTACTTTATTCGATGACATTCGTTGGTTTTGAGATATAGCCTTCAAAAAGGTCCATTTTTGGCCAAATTTCAAAAATTCCCAAAGTTTGAGAGGCTATATCTCGCTTCAAACAAAGGGCATTTAAAAATGCACTAAATAAAAATTGTTGCCCTGTTCCTCTTCTAAAACAATATTCACAAATAAAAAAAAAAGTAGGTAGCGTTTTTTTTTTTAAATAATTTTTTCCTCCAGAAGGGTACGATTTTTGCAAATTTTTTTTCAAGTGCTTATAACTTTTTTCTAGACGTGATATCAAAAATCTATTCCCACCAATGCAAGAAATTGGGGCAAAGGTATTCAGTTAAATCTTCAGCTCATGTGGACCAGTGGTTTGACCCAGTTATTCATTTTTTTCAACTTTGGGTCCAAGCAATTTTCAAACCGTTATAAACTCAAAAAAAATGCTCGAAATTCAACTCAGAACTTCGTGAAAAAATTCACATACTTTGAAAATTTCAGCTCAATCAGTCAAATAATAAAAAAAAATTTCAAACAAAATATAAGAAAATTAAGATTTTTTTTTTTCTTTTCTGTTTCTTTTGACCGCTCCTTTTCTGCTAGTGAATGTTCATCTTTGTGTTTTGATTTTAGATACTCCAAAAAGATTTGGTTGAAAATTTTTTTACTTGTAGCACCCGGAGGTTCTCTTCTAATTTTCTGACTGCAGATGTTACATTTAGCTATTTCGAGCCTATCCTGAAACATTGTAAAGTATTCAAATACTGCAGAAGCTGATCTTTTAGCCATATTGACTGAAAGTATAAACAAAATAATAATTTTTAAATAATGCAGCTAAATGATACAAGTTTGATACATGGCAATAAAATAACAATGATATGTATAAATACAGGTTAAATTGATAATTTTATATCTTACATTTTTTCAAAACTTTACCTTAGGGTCTTACCTAGTAAACGTGTTAAATCACTATTATGAATTAGAATAATTTTTTTTTTTAATTTTTGTACTTTTTTAAACTTTAACTATACAAAACTGTAATTTTGATTTTTTTTGAGAAAATGCATATAATCATTAATTTAAGTGAATGTTGGCTATTCTACTCCTTCCTTACAATTAAATAAACCTTATATCTAATTTTCTTAACCTAAAATTTCAGTGCTTTTGACCTCTTTACAAATTTTAGGAAACCCCGGCCATAACCCCGGCCCCGGCCAAATTCCACCCCGGTCGGTTCCTATATATATATATATATATATATATATATATATATATATATATATATATATATATATATATATATATATATATATATATATATATATATATATATATATATATATATATATATATATATATATATATATATATATATATATATATATATATATATATATATATATATATATAAGCTTTACATTTTAACCTGTGGAATGAAATTTTAAAATTTTTAATCTGCTATTTGGGATTCGAACCCTGACCCCATGGATGCTAAGACAGTGTTACCTCCGCAACTTTTGTACCATTGTGGTGTGGAGGTAACACACTTGTCTTGCTATTCAAGGGGTCAGGGTTCAAATCCCCAATAACAGATAGAAATTTATATATATATATATATATATATATATATATATATATATATATATATATATATATATATATATATATATATATATATATATATATATATATATATATATATATATATATATATATATACTTGCCTAAAAGACGTGCATGTAGGGCATAGATAGGACAGACTTTGATAGGCTCGTCTGTTTTCTTATTGTCTCTTGATTTTCTTATGTATATCAGGAATTGCTAGAATCCCTTCTCGAGGAATTGCCTTCAAAAGAAAATTTGCAATCTACAATAAGCCTAGATAGTAATGCTGCTAAAAATCTTGAGCAAAATTTTTCTTGCGAGGTTGTTAAGGAAACGTCTTTACTGTTGTCTGATTTGGAAGACCAATTATCAACTGTTTTAGCTCGAAAAAGTAAGTTGTTTTTAGTTTCTTAAAAATTATTAAAAATTACCAAAAAAAATCTTTTAATATTGTTTGTATTGAGTTATGGTGTTTAATGTTTTACTACTGTTTCATTTCGAAAGGCAGTTTAGGTTATGTATCCCATTATGTATCCAATTATCAAAATACTTATAGGTGGTAAATATGGAATATTATATAGTTTGAGTTCTTTCTCATTTTCTTAAAAGAAATTATATATATATATATATATATATATATATATATATATATATATATATATATATATATATATATATATATATATATATATATATATATATATATATATATATATATATATATATATATATATATATATATATATTCAGTTGTAAGTTAATAATTTATGAATTTTATTACTATTATTATTAGGAAAGTGCCTGAAATTTCACTTGTTTTTATACCTTTTCCATAACTTCTGAACAGTTTGGTTCTTTCTTCTTCCAGCAACCACTTTTGTGAGAATATGAACTGTTAATTTAAGATACTATACATGTTTTTAAATGAAATCTCACTAGTTTTGATTACTCTGTTTAAACTAATTTTTCCATTGAACTAAAAGAATGGTATGTCTTTCCAAATTCCTATAATTGCTAACATCTTTTTCCCTCACTCCCGAAAAAGATGGAATCGGAACTTTTCAGTGTTATATTTCAAATAAACTTGTTTTAGCTCCACTGAAAGATGAGCTCGTAGAAGAATCTTTGATACCGTATGTATAACTGAAAACTTTTTATATATCAATTCTATTGTTATTAAACTTCTCTAAAGCTGCTAAAGTGATCTTAAGATTTATATTCAGACAAATTAAGGTTTATTAGACCTTATCATTACAGGATGCCCGTAAATTGATTTAAAGTTATCAGAACAGCTGAAAGCATTCTCTTGTATTTTACATTATTTTTATGGCTATTCCCAAAATTGTGATTGGGCTCTACACTCGTAATACACCTTTGAGCAGGTTTCTTAATATCAGATAACTATACACTTACACTCTGACTTCTAAAGAAAGTATGTAACATCAGTAGAAGCAGAGAGACTTTCCTGAGGTTTCATAGAGCTCAGTACTTGTTAATTTTTAGTCTTAACATTTCTATTCTTTTTTATCTGTAGAAAAACTTTTATTATCAGTGAGTTTTGTACTCAAATATATTAATTATATGTAATTATATAATTTCTTTAAAAAATATATTAATAATTCTGTAAAAAGTTATTCTACACCAATTATGCGTTTCTACAATGCATAATTTTCTCTGCATATTTTTATATACCTTAGTTTTTATATGATTAAGTTTCAGTTTATATTCTCAAATTAAGAGTATATTTAAAAATATAGTTTTTTGGGGAAGTACTCACAACTTGTTACTTCATTTAAAAGTTGTTGCCAGAAGGAGACTTTCTGTAAATCATTACAGTTTACGACAAGGCATTTATATACCAGTTGTAATACTCGTGCACTTACTGTAGATCACAGGCAAAATATACATTAGATTATTTTGTACATATAAAATACATTATACTCTTCCCACAAATAGTCTGATTGCACTGATGCCAACCATTGACACTAACGATTCAACAAACAACCAATGTGTTTTAAGCCCTGAAGTGGGGCTTACCCTATGAAGCTTAAATTATGTGAAAATATTCTACCTGACAACAAAACATTCAACATATTTCCTATTGGCTAAGAGGGTCTTTGTACTTCAATCAGTTAAGGATAGTGGTAAAATATCTCCTAGATTAAGGCTTCCTACATGAGTGATACCAATTATTATTATTTTTTTTAAAAAAGTGATTTTTAAAGCTTTATAAGGTTTTAAATACGATATAAATGCTGTGTTAATATTTTTCATATATCAATTTTAATTCAAATATTGATGCTATTTTTCATTTTCATATAGGGTTTGAAAATGGGCATGCTGTTAATAATATGTCTTCTTTGACTCTAAGTTACGCTCGGGCTTTCTTTGCTCAAGCGTTGGCGAATTTGCAAGCAGAAACTAAAAAAAGGTAAGTGCAGTCAAAGTATAAATTCTTTAACTATATATAAAATATTTAAAATGTTATTTAGAAGTAATACCTCATTTCTGAAGCTGTAATTATAGAAATTACCTTCAAAGATAAATTTAAAGAATGTAAGCAGTGAATTCTGTTTGCAACTTTGTCTTGTTCTACATTGTACTGTGGAAACTAACTTTGTAAAAGCTTCAAAATACTGAAGAATTTGTATTTCACACATGTGCAATGGAAGATATACATGAATAATTTAATTATAAAATTAGTTTTAAAAAAATGGTTTTATATTGACCTGTTGAAACCCATTGCAATATCAGATCCCTTTAAGATTTTGCTGTAAAGCTTAGTACATTATGCTTTAATTGTTGTATTACCTATGAACCTATTGCGTTGATTACATAAAATTTGTATTCCCATTACAGTATTTGTTTCTTGTGAAGATAAATCATCTTTATTTTCAGACATGTTAGCTTGTGAATTTCATCTCATTAAGAATAGATGAAATTTCTAAGCGGTTTAATGCTCTTTAATAATTAGAGAGAGCTTACGAACCAATCTATTATTTGTATTAAAAAAAAAATAGTTCTTAATAAATAAATTTTTAAGATATGCATGCCGAGTTAAGTGTCTTTACGTTTTGTTAGTTTGGGAGAGGTTTATTAAGATTTTACATCGTATTTAACAATAAGTTTTGATTGACAATCGTGACATGCTATTTTGGAAATAAATTATACATTAAATCAAGTGAGGCAATATTTTGATTCCAAAGACTATTTTATTTCATTGTTCGTTTTCTTCGAAATAAAATTTCATTTCTCATATTTTTTCTTAATTTTAATTTTGCATTTGATGGGAGAATCATTTTCTATATTTTCAGTAAATTATTTACTTGAGAACAATTTTGAGTGTGGCTAGATAATGGTTTTAATGAGATATTTTTTCCTCCCCCCCCCCAACCCAAGTGATCACAGGAAAGAATGGAGAAGAATTACTCATGATTTTACTGAAGAAGCTGCTGAAAAGTACATTAATTATTTGGCTTTGCAAATGAATGCTAATAGGGGAAAAGACAATTTGAGTGAAGATTTTATAGGTATTCTTTCTATTTCTGTCCTTTCTGCTAAGGACAGGTATAAATTTTTGTTTGCTCCACAATATTATTGCTCAAGTTTTAGACCAATTTTTTTTGTAGGTCTCAGACGTGGAAAATTGTGTTACACTGTCTATCATATTTAGCAAATAAATATTGTTTTTGGTTCTGTAGAATTTAAATTTATAAAGGAACATAATAATTAATCAAACAGATTTTATTATAAGATAAAAATAAAAAATGAACCACTTATGGTCTGTTAAAAAAAAAAAAAAAAAAAAAAAAAAAAAAAATTTTTGAATTCAATAAATACATTAAATTATTTAAAGATGTAGTTTTATTAACGAAGCTTATGTTCTATTATTACGTTCTTTTTGACAGGGTACCAATTCTATGTCCATAATTTTTTATATATATATATATATATATATATATATATATATATATATATATATATATATATATATATATATATATATATATATATATATATATATATATATATATATATATATATATATATATATATATATATATATATTTTGGTTTAAGTTAATATGCATAAAAATAGTGATTATGTTTTTATCTTTTATTACTTTTCATGCAGGTGAAAATGATTTCGAAGAACTTCATTCACTTGTACCTTCAGGATCTCAAAGTGATGAACAGCAATTGTCACAGAAAATTGCTTTAACTCCAATTTCCAATGAGAATGTAAGTATTATAATATATATATATATATATATATATATATATATATATATATATATATATATATATATATATATATATATATATATATATATATATATATATATATATATATATATATACCATACAGTATAATCCATTTTTTATCTTCGTAAATATTTAGGTTTGATTTCGTATACAACTCTGAAATAATGGTATCCATTTGTACCAAATGTTGTAATAATTGTGACCATTTTCATTGTTTTATTGATCCTTTTTACAATCTAAAAGATTTTTTTTATATTTAAAATGAATTTTATATTAAAAATTATTTATTTTCACATTTCTTATCTTTTGCTATGATAACATTTATGGAAGAAATTTTTTCTTTAGTTATTTACAATGTGTAAGTGTTGAGAATATATATATATATATATATATATATATATATATATATATATATATATATATATATATATATATATATATATATATATATATATATATATATATATATATATATATATATATATATATATATATATATATGCAACATAGGTCACAGGTGAGTTGCTTAAGTCGTCGTCTTAGTAGTGGCTATATGACGTTGGATGGGATGTCTTCCAAAATTAAAGTAGTAATGAAGGGTGGAGTAGTTGGCACAAAAAGCGGATAGGTAATGAAGTAATAGAAAGTCATTAATGAAAAGTAGAAAAAGAATAAAGGATAGGAGGAACATCACTGTTATTAAAGTTTAAAGAACGAACGATGGTCGTCTGCAAAAGCTGCTATAAAACGACCAGGAAGAAATTCAGAGACTACGGAGAGAAGGATATAGATACCGAAAAAGGAGAGCTTAGAAATTAAAACTTTTTACTAAACTCAATCGAGAGATTTCGATATGTCCAGAGACACAGCAAGTCTGTTCAGAGGAGGAAAGGTGATAGTCAGGAAGTGGGTATTAGAATAAGGACCTTGAATATTACAGAAGTTAATGAAGAAGACCATATACCAAAACAATCATGCAATTCCATGGCTACTCCAACCGGTAAGCTTCCACCAAGTGGTAATAAGGGCGGGGTGCTTAAAATGCTATTCTTGGAAGCCCCTCTTGGCTTCTTTGAAGCTATGTTTACTCGAGTCATTTTTTAAATTGTAAAAAGATAGTAAAATGTGTAGTAGTGTTGTGATGTGTGAAGAAAGGAATGCCTACTGACCAGTTCATGTTGGAAAAGATGCGAATGGGGCGATCCATCAAGCAATAGAAAGGGATATATATATATATATATATATATATATATATATATATATATATATATATATATATATATATATATATATATATATATATATATATATATATATATATATATATATATATATATATATATATATATATGTGTAAGTTGAGATAGCTTCTTTCTTAGTGAACCTTAATCTAATTAGAAAAGTTAGTCAATACTAAGGGTTTCCTTATACTCATTTAATACACTGTGAACGTTTCACCCTGCATCACGGTCCGTCTTCAGCACAAACTAAATTTTACAAATTTCTATTTTAAAGTACAATCAAAATATAAAATCCTTAACTATATGTAAAATATTTAAAATAGCAATAAATTATAATAAAATAATAAATAAAAAATAATATATAAAAAAAGTAAGCAATAAAATAGAAATAAAGATAAAAAAAATAATAATAAAATTAAACTTTAAACTTCATTTAATTTGTTATTATTATTTTAAATATTTTATTTATAATTTATGAATTTATATTTTGATCGTATTTTAAAATAGAAATTTGTAAAATTTAGTTTGTGCTGAAGACGAACGAGAGTTATGGTCCATTGCGTATTAAAAGAGTAAGTGGAAACACTTAGTATTGACTAAACTATATATATATATATATATATATATATATATATATATATATATATATATATATATATATATATATATATATATATATATATATATATATATATATATATATATATATATATATATATATATATATATATATATATATATATATATACCTATGTAATAAATTCTATAATAGAAAATGCAACAAAGGAATTTCTTACATTTGCACAAGTATCTTCTAGTTGGTCCGTTATCTTGTAGTAATGGTATATATAATTATAACGAATGATTACTGATAGTTTCCTTTTTCTACTATCTAGGCTGACTGCTCCCAACACAATAAAGATCGGCAAAGCCCGCGGAAGAAATCCGGATTCCCCCACACTACCCTTCCAAGGTGTATAATATTGTCTCAGAAAATATTTTAAGCATAGATAGCTATATAAGTTAAAAAAAAAAAAAAATATCTCCTCTTTATACTTATTATATTATTTATATAAATCGAAAATGGATGGGCAAGCCTGAAGGCTAAAATGAAACAAAACGTTAAACATGTTAACAATGATGAGAAACATTTAGAACTTATTCTCAATCATTGTCATAGAAATGCTATTCTTTCACTCATTCACGTTCGTTTTCTTTAATATATATATATATATATATATATATATATATATATATATATATATATATATATATATATATATATATATATATATATATATATATATATATATATATATATATATATATATATATATATATATATATATATATATATATATATATATATATATATATATATATATATATATATATATATATATATATATGTAGTTGATGACGTTTGATTCAACTCCGAGCTTTTCTCGGTGTACACCAACAGTTGGAATAAAACCGAAGAAGGGTAAAGGGCTCAAAAGTCCTCTTTTGACACCGGCTCTAGTGGAGTCTTCAGGACCTCGAGGAAGTGTCATGGAAAATGGGTAAGTCAGTAGAATTTTTTTTTTTTTTTTTTTTTTTTTTTTTATTGGCTTTAGTAGTTTGCATACTCGAATTGAATTATTAATTTTCGTATAAATTAATGAGGTTCACATTTTGTTTTTCTTTTAAATATAGTATAAAAACTTTCGATGGCTTTCGACGCTCGAGGTCAACTGGTGACATACTTTCCTATCTTACTGATCTATGGTCTTCTGCCCTTAGGGACTTCGGGGAGTCTTGTGTGGTGGCGCTTGACATATCCAAGGCTTTTGACCGGGTATGGCATGCGTCGCTGCTCTCCAAGCTCCCTTCCTTTGGGTTTCCTCCTTCCCTTTGCTTACTTTTGTCTAGTTTTCTCTCAGATCGTTCCATTTCGGCACTTGTAGATGGAGCGACCTCTTCCTCTTTTTCTGTCAACTGTGGTGTTCCTCAGGTTCTGTTTTATCTCCAACCTTATTCTTACTTTTCATTAACGATCTTCTCAACTGCACTTCTAACTCTGTTCACTCTTATGCTGATGACTCAACTCTACATTCTTCTACTCATTTCAAATCTGCTCCCTCTTTTGCCTCTAGAGTTGCTTCTCGTCTTCAACTTTCCGATTCTATTCTTGCCGATCTGGATGGGATTTCCCGGTGGGGACATAGCAACCTTGTGAAATTCAACTCTTTAAAAACTCAACTTCTTCACATCTCCCTCTCAAAAACACCTCCTAACTTTCCTATCTTCTTCGATGGCTCTCCCGTCTCACCTGTAAATAACATTAACATTCTTGGTCTTAACATAAACAATAAACTGTCTTGGAAACCTCATATCACAATGGTTGCTAAAGCGGCCTCTAAAAAGCTGGGAATTCTGTTCAGGTTGCGAGAATTTTTTTCTTTTGAACAGTTACTCCAAATATATAAGGGTCTTATTCGCCCTTGTATGGAGTACTGTTCTCACATTTGGGGGGCTCCGGCTCCTCCTTTCTTCTGGATAGGGTTGAGTCTAAAGCTAAGAGATTAATAAACTGTCCCCTACTTTCTAACTCTCTTGACCCACTATCTCTGCGACGTGACGTTGGCGCACTATCCCTTTTCTATAGGTACTACAATGGAAGGTGCTCGAGGGAATTGGCCTCTCGCATTCCTCCACCGTTGCGTCGTCCTCGTTGCACAAGGGGTGCCCTGCTTTCGCACCAGTTTTGTGTGGATGTAGGAAACCCCAGGCTGGCCCGTTGTGGTGCCTCCTTCTTTCCAGCCACCTCTGTTCTGTGGAACTCTCTACCATCATCTATTTTTCCTCCTGTATTTAATCTTCCTCTCTTCAAGGCTTCCGTCTGTGCCCACCTGAGGGATGTGCGTTAGGTCTGTGTTTGAATGTTTTTTTTTATTATTTTGTGTGTGCCCCCTCCTTGAAAAGGGCTATGCCCGTGAGTGGCGGTGTTCTGTAAAAAATAAAAATAAAAAAAAATAAACGTTTATATAAAAATAATAATAAATTAAATAAAAAAAGTTTTAAAAAAAAAGTAATTATATGATTAATTAATTTAAATGGACCACGCAAATTTAAAATGAAATGCATTATTATTAGAGATAGACCGGATATTTTTATTTGCATCTATGGATATTCACTTAATTTTCAACATCTTCATCTTCATCCGGAATTAGCATAGACTAATGCCAATTTTATTCAGATAACGGAATCATAAATCACCTACAACTAAGGAATGAGAGTTCAAAATCCTAATATAAATCTTACCAGTTTGTAATATTAAATTTTTCCTAAAACAAAAATATAAAAAAAAAATTAAATAAATAAATAGCTTATTTAAAAAAATATAAAAATTAAAATTAATAAAGTAGCCTGTTTAATAATAAAGTAAGAGAAAATGGAAAAATAAGTAAGAAATAGAAATAAAAGTAAACAAGTAATTATAATAATAAAATTAAAAAACATAAAATAACATAAAATTAAATAAAATTTCTTTGAATTGCACTTCTTTATCTGGAATTTCAGAAATAGATTAATTTATAACCTTTTCCTTATTGATTATAATTGGGAGAAAAGTTGTTGGGGTTCATAAGAGTGGGTCCACTTCCGCACCTGGTACGCAGTTGTAATTAGAGCGTAATTTATTTAGTGTATTCTAAGTTCCTCTATTTCGTAGTATATTTTTGCTATTTTGTTTTACAGTTATCACCACCACTCATGGGCAGAGCTCAAATATAGGAGAAAGTGTAAAATAAGAATGGCAAAAATAAAATGCTTAACTCATGCAAACCCGACTTACACAGATTTCGAAAGTGAGCAGAGATTGGAGCTTTAAAGTGAGAGAGATTATTCAGTAAGAAACACAGAAGATGGGTAAAAAATCCTACAGAACAGAGATGGATCGAAAAAAGGAAGCACCACAACGAATTTGTGTGGAACTAGTTGCGAGTGTTCACACAAAATTCATGTGCAGACACAGCACCCATTATTTCTTTATTCATCGAGGGCTTCGTAAAGATGGCTGCATATGAATGGTCATTTCCTTTGTGCTCATGCCTCTGTAGTGCCTATAGAAAAGAGAGAAAACGCCAAAAGATTAAGTGAATTGGAAAATAAGGAACAGTTTCTTAACCTTTTGGTCTTTGACTCGATCCTATCCAAAAGACGGGTGA
This sequence comes from Armadillidium nasatum, assembly GCA_009176605.1. NCBI lineage: Eukaryota > Metazoa > Arthropoda > Malacostraca > Isopoda > Armadillidiidae > Armadillidium > Armadillidium nasatum. The sequence goes on from SEYY01021978.1 coordinate 25,497, forward strand.
AACCTGAGTCCCTTTCCTTCATACATGGTCAGATAAGTCCCGTATATTGGTGGAATAACTGATTGGAGGAAAAAAAATTACGCTTCTTAACAAAACTCTCAATTTCTTTGAAACTGTTGTGATATGAGGTTTTCCCAGACATTTTTTTTTATGTTAAGGCTATCGGTGTTTATATTGTCAACAGAAGAGACGGAAGATCCATCGAAAGAAAGTTCGAGGGTTTTTGAGAGGGAGATTTGTAGAAGTTGAGCTTTTAAAAGAGTTGTATTTCACAAGGGTGAGTGTGGGAAATTTTATTCAGAGTAGCAAGAATAGAATCAAAGAGATTAAGATGAGAGGAAACTGTTAATGTAAAAAGAGTGCATTTTTGAAAAGAGTAGAAGAGTAGAGTGTAGAGTCTATCGGTATACGAGTGGAAATGGTTAGATGGACAGTTGAGAAAATCGTTAATGAAAAGGAGTAGAGTAGGAGATGGGGTAGAACCAAGAGGAACGCCACTATTGACAGGAAAGGAAGAATAAGTTGCCTCATCAACAACAGCCGTTATAAAACGATTTGAAAGAAATATGGCCAAAAGTACAGAAAGAGAAAGAAGAAATCCAGAGGAGGGAAATTAAAGAGCAGGGACACATGTACCGTATCAGATACCTTGGATTTGTCTAGCACTGACATGCAAAACTCCTTAGTCTCAATGGGCAAAAAAAAACATTAATATATGAGGTAGGGTAGTATATTACGGTACACTTTGAGCGTTGAAAGCCATACTGAAGATCTGAAAGAAGGGAATGGGTTACCAGATGACTGAAGAAATGAGAATTGAGAATTTTTTCAATGATATTAGAAAGAATACAAGTGAGAGCTATAGGATGGTAGAAGAATCGGAGCTGAATGCTTTCTATTTTGGAAATATGTTGAACATATGTGAGCTTCCAACACTGAGGAAAAGTGTTTGTAATGAGGTAAGAAAGCATAATAAAACTAATGAGGGCTTCCAGATCAGAAGCAAGCTCCCTGAAAATCGGGAAAGATAATCATTCAAATCGTTTGCTTTCTTTTGTCCTTTCTTTTGTTCATTGATTGCAGAAGCATATTCCCGATCATATTATAATCATTTAATTTGATCATCTGAAAGAAGGAAGATTGTCAGATGTTCTCCATGGCTGCGTTAGGGGAAAACAGGAGGCCAGAGATATTATTTATTTATAATTGAAAAATTGGCAACAATAACCATCAGAATTAATAAGAGAAGCAAAGGCAGATTTGAGGTAGTTGTTAGAGATTTTTTTTTTAGGAGAGGCCAGAAGATTTGTCAGTCAGAGACCAAGGAGATCAGCTCACATTCGTTTAGTGAACATCCGCCTTCTCGTCGAATAATATTCCAATAACGATCCGAACTGAATGAAAATTAGTAAAAATGATACAACGAAATATTTTCCATTCCTGATAAGCACGGTCTGTAGACTGAAAAGCACGAGAATAAACACGATTGAACCGTTAATTTTGAGGAAAGAATGAACCTGCTCTTTCCGTCAGTGATTTCAACCCCTACCTTATGAGCAGAAGCCGAAGCGTCTTAAAGTCAAAGCAGTCACACCTGGGATAATAAGCGTAGAATCGACGTAAAGCCCTCCAGTCATCCTGATTAAAGTGCCAAACTTAAGGTAAATGGAGAGAGAGCATTAAAATTAAGAGATTGTAATGATATGTGTAGTTCTAGGTGTTGGTAATTTTAGTGTTAATGGCTGGGATTGAATTTCTGACACATCAAACATGAGCTTTATTACAGGAAGATTGTTTCTTCAAAATACAATAATTGCACAGCAGTATATGATAAACAAAAATAGACAAAAATAAAAACTTGGCAGGCATCAAGGGTAAACTTGATAAACCGCTGCAGCGGCAGAGTACAGGTGAACAGCTCATGAGGGCTATAGCAGCGAGGGCTGTGTGAGCACTTGTAGTTTGCAGGATGGTCTACGGGGAACGCAAGTAGCACTACCGAGGCGAAGAGATTACCCTCCTTTGGGTATCTTGGATATTAAGGGTACATCCCATCTCATTCCGGTGCCCAATGGTACTTTCGCGCTCATCTCCACCTTCTTCTATACGGAGTAGACTCTCCTTTCACAGACAACACTTTCTTTAAAAAAAAAAAAAATAATGACATCCTCAACAATCGGGTTATCAGTAAGAGACCAAGAGTGGCGGCGTCCAAAAATAACCCCTCATCCACCCCTTACCCATCAACACTTCGGAGTTGGCCTTCGCTGATGGGGTTGGTACCACTAAGATTTTGCAGCTGGCTCGTCGGGATGCACGGTCTGTTTTTTTTTTTCATTAATTTATGCAACATTCGCGGTCTGCAATGCAATTTCCACTTTGTCGAACATCATCTCTCTTCTAGACCTCACCTCTTATTCTCAAGCACCTCAACTCAGGTGCTTGAGCATTCTGACAGTAAACCGTTTTCTGTTTCTTCCTACTGTCTCTATCCTCAATTTCAGCAAAGGCGGTTGGTAGTGCATACGTGCTCAACAATATAGTTTGTTCTCGTGTCTCTAAATTTGGAGTCTTTCGAATTTTCCACCTTGTGGCTTAAGCTCTCTTTCCATTCTACAACTAAATTCATTTGTTCTGTTTATTTCTCCTAATTCTACTGACTATAATAAATTCTTCAAGTATCTAAACTCCAAAATAGAGCACATTCTCTCTTCTTTTTCTGAAGTCATCATATTAGGTGATTTCAATGTTCACCACAGCCAATGGCTTTCTTCTAGATCTCATGATGCAGCTGGTGAAAGTGCCTTCAGCCTCGCTATCCAAAACGACCTTGAACAGTTGATGCAACTCTACTCGTATCCCTGATTGCTTTGGAGATGAACCCAACATTCTAAACCTTTTTCTAATTTCTAATCCTTCTCCTTGTACTGTGTCAAACTAAAATTTACTATAATAAGTTTAAGCAATTTCATAAAATTCCCTTTCTATTAGTATGGGAGCTCAGAACTTTTTATATTTTCGTTCTTAAATCAGATAAAAATAGTATTGTTGCCATATAGGGGTTGTCAGAATCTTCAAATAATTATGTTTTTCATTAATTTTGTAAACTTAAAAATGGCATATTTTGATGTATTGTTTCAAATATTTTAAGTTTTTTTTTTATACCAATTTTATAAAATTTTTGATACAAACAAATTCAAATATAATAAATTTTTTTATTTTCTGATTTAAAAAACAAAAATAATAACATCATAGTTTACCCTAAAATTTAGGTTTATATTTATATAAACTTAAGTTTTAGGGTTAACTATAATATTATTTTTTTTTTTTTTTTTTTTAAATAAGAAAATTTTAAAAAATTATTATATATATATATATATATATATATATATATATATATATATATATATATATATATATATATATATATATATATATATATATATATATATATATATATATATATATATATATATATATATATATATATTCTGCTCTCTCTAGGCTTATTGCTAAGAAGGCATAAGGTCCTGATGATATCCCTCCTGTGGTTCTCTAAATTTGTACTTCCGAGCTTGCAACCTGCCTTGGTAAACTACTTCGTGTCTGTCTTTCTACTTCTATCTTCCCTTCTTGCTGGAAACGTGTTCTCATTCAGCCTGTTCCGAAAAGGGGGAACCCCTCTCAACCCTCTAACTACCGTCCTATTTCTTTAACCTCAGTTCTTTCTGAAGTTTTCAAATCTATCATTAACAAGAAGATTTGGAAATATCTCAATTCTTCCAATCTTATCTCTGATCGCGAGTATGGCTTCCGCAAGAAACGTTCTACTGGTGACCTTCTTTCCCTTCTCTTTGACTCTTGTTCCTCCGCTCTTCGACATATCGGTGAATCTTTTGAAAGCCTTCGATAGAGTCTGGCACAAAGCTTTGATTTCCAAACTTTCCTCTTTTGGTATCTATCCTTCTCTCTAATTTCCTTTCCGGTCGTTATATAGCAGCAGTTGTAGACGGCTATCGTTCATCTCTTAAATCTATTAATAGTGATGTTCCTGAGGGTTCTGTCCTATTCCCTACATTTTTTATACTTTTCATTAATGACCTCTCTATTTCTTCATCTCCTATCCACTCCTATTCATTACTCCTTCCAGTTTGAAAAACGCCCCTCCCAACAGCAGTTAATAGACTCAAGGAGGGTAGCCTTGGAGCAACTAACCTCTGATTTTCACGTATTTCAAATTGGGGCAGAGAAAACATGGTTGTTTTCAATGCCTCAAAAACTCAGTTCCTCGATATCTCCACTCGACACAGTCTTCCACACAACTATGATATCTTCTTAGGAAACACACATCTCAAACCTTCATCTGTTTTTAATATTCTTGATGTTTCTTTTTCTCGTGATCTTTCTTGGAAAGATCACATAACTTCTCTTTCTAAACAAGCTTCTAAGAGGTTGGGTTTTCTGAGGCGCCTTCAGAATTTCTTCACGCCACCTCAGTTGCTTGCTCACTATAGAGATGTTGTTCGCCCCTGTATGGAGTACGCCTCATCTGGGGTGGTTCCAGTCATACAGCTCTTCTTGAGAAGGTGGAGTCTCATCAACTCTCCTGCTCTCACTAATTCTATCCAGTCTCTTTCTGGCCGTCGAATTGCGCGTCTCTATACTATCGTTTTTACAATGAACACTGCTCTTCTAAATTCTCTCGTCGCATACCTCCTCCATTGAGAAGGGCTCGTGCTACACGACTTTCTACACAGTCTCATCCTTTCTCTGTCCAATTCTGATCTCAGACTTAACCGCTGTATGCTCAATCTTATGTGTGCTCTACTGGTAAAGTCTGGAACACACTCCCTTTATCTGTTTTCCCAACTTCCTTTGACATGTACACTTTCAAACGCCGTGTATCGGGACATGTCGGCCTTTAACGACCAGGATCTGTTATTTTTCCAACTCCGGTGGTAATAGGCCTCTGGCCTTTGCCAACCGGAAGAGATAAAAAAAAGAAACTAAAATGTTGGCAGTTCTAATTCACAACAAGGTAAATTCTGCTTCCGAAAAAATGGTGTTAAAAATAACAAAGAATAAGAAATAAACACAAATTGCAGTAAGCTTTCACTGACGAACCTAGATGACGTCGAATATGTGATTGTTTTCCTTTTACTGAAAGCGATTGTATTTTCACAGTTAAACTCAGGCGAGTACAGTAGCGGAATGCTACAAAATATTGGCTGTGGTCAGATTTGTACTAATAGAGTTAGGGGGACGTTTTATAGGGACAACGGCTATTGGTGAAACATAGGTCAAGGGTGCTCCAGAATTGGTTGGGACAATCATGATGAGTATGAGTAGGTTCCGTAATCGGTTGCTCCCAATTGTTGAAAATGCTGAATGATTGGGCCTCCCCTTCTGGATCATCGTGAGAGGATTCCAAATTATTTTTGTGTATGTTGAAATCTCAAAAAATAGAATAAAAACCTTATCATGAAGATGATCATGATTAATTGATAAATGATATATATTTTAATCAAATTCTTTTAGCAACTTGCAATATTAGTTACCTGTGGCTCAACTTTTGATTCTTAAAATCCTTCAATCCACGAATATGGAAAATTGATACGTACTCGGTCCATCTCTAAATATTTCTATTAATTTAATCTAGCTATACTTTGAAAATGTTGAATTAAATACTTTATATTAAAATAACCATTATTATTGAAGAGAGAGAAATAAGTTGAAATAATTGTTAATTTAAAATTCGAGTTAGTTGCCACTTCCTTGGACACACAGACGCACGTAAAATTATTTGCTCACATAGTACATAGTAACTTTATTAATAGCATTATAGGGAACGTATATCAAAAGATTGCATATAGTAGCAGTAGATGATAGGTGCAAAATGAGGATTAGAAATTTGAAGAAAAGGTTAGAGAGTATTATTTTTCATATATTATTTTTTTGAATCAATATTAAAACGAGTATGTTAATATTAAGGAATTATTTGAATCTCCATTCAGTAATATAATAAATACTAACATGAAAATGAAAATTTTTCGGTTATGGTTTCAAAAGTTAGGGTCTTATGCATACAGCTCACGGAACCACCAGTTTCTAATCACTTTTGCTTATTAAGCTAAATTTACAAAAAAAGAAAAAAAAAGGTCTTCATATTTTTTTTCTGGTACTTTTGTGGTTACGAGGTACCTTATATTCGTAAAAAAAATTTCTTTTTTTAATTTCCAATTTTCAGAAAAAAGGCAGACAAGCAGTTTGGAAAGAAAAGACTTAATTTCTCTTCGTCCACGAACGTAAATGGTGACTCGATGAAGATTGTTGAAAATTATAAAATGAACGAAGAAAAGAATTTTGAAACAACCAAGTCTGATGAATCTAAAGAAAGCTTGACAAAAAGAAAAGTGTGCGTTTCGACTTTAATTACTGATAAAACAATTTGCACGGAACCAGAGTGTAAATATGATTACAGAAAAAGTTCGGTTCCCTTAAAGGTATTAAATAACAATATAATGGAAACTCCTTTAAGAACAACCACCCTTATGTTTACGTCTCCGCAGAGTCCACCTTGCAAAAGATTACTATTTTCATCTCCGAAGACATCTCGGGAGCTTTCATTCGAGTGGTAAGAAGATACCGGATGACGGGTATAAAATTATTCGGATGGCGGATGCTCTTCATTGTGGGAAAATGAGTAAACAGAAGTTATCACTCTTAAATCGTGTTGGACCAGATTCCAAAGATAGCAAGAGAAAACGGTCAAGATCACTAAGTTCAAGTCCGCTTGTTAAATGTCAGATGGATCAGGTATTACACATTAATGGAAATTCTCCAGTACCGTGCATGCCCATACCCTCTCACTGGGCTCCAAAGAAATTGAAAAGACCGATGGTGCGACAGCAGATACCTCGATGTCGAAGAAGTTTGGTCAGGTTTGTGATATATATATATATATATATATATATATATATATATATATATATATATATATATATATATATATATATATATATATATATATATATATATATATATATATATATATATATATATATATATATATATATATATATATATATATATATATATATATATATATATATATATATATATATATATATATATATATATATATATATATATATATATATATATGATGAAAATTAAGGGCAACTCAAAAATAAACATATATTAATAGAACGTTTCGAATCGCAGAGATTGATTTTCTGCTAAAATTAAATTAAAAACTAGAATTAATGAACAAAAACATTAAGCAAAACACACCACAACTTATGAGAGCATTTTCATGGCAGAACAGACTGGAAAAACTAAAGGAAATTGGTGACAGGAAAATTAAAAAAAAAAGGTTGGTTGGTTAATTGGAAAAACAAGATAATGAATAAAAATAGCAGTATATAAACTAAAAAATAAGATAAAATAATTAAAAATAAGTGAATAAATAAATAGTGACAACAAAAGTAAAAAATGACACCGGTAATAAAAAAAAGAACCAAATAAAAATACCAATAGTAATAATAATTAAAAATAATAATAAAAATATTATTAGTTGAAATTTCGCTTCAAATTTTCAGAAGGTGTTTTTTTTTCGCTTTTTTTCGTTCTTCTATTTGCTGACCGGTTTCGTCTGCCAACTTCGGACATCATCAGAGCTTTATAATTTTTCAAAATTTACAATATTACTTAACTTTTGGCCTAACATCTTAAAATTAATCATTCATCTTCTAGAACCCAAGCTCTGATGATGTCCGAAGTTGGCGGATGAAACTGGTAAGCAAATAGAAGAATGAGATAAAAAAAAAAAAAAAGAAAATCTGAAATTTGGAAGCGAAATTTCAACTAATATTCAAATAAAGCTGAAGAACTTGTAAAATAAATATTGTAATAATAAAACTGGCATAAGTAATTATAATAATAACAGTGATGAGAAATAATACTAAATATTGAATGTTAAAATAATAATTAATAAAACTAATAATAATAAATATAATCTTAACAATAACAAACCTAGTAATAATAAAAATGAAAGTAAAAATAAAAATAATGAGAGAGAGAGAGAAAAAAAAATGAAATTGAAAGAGGGGGAAAAATGAAAATAAGCTTAATAATAATTAAAATAGTAATAAAAGAAATGAAAATGATAAAATAAAAATAATAGTATTGACATATTGAAAGAGAATTAAAAACAAAATAACGTTAAAAAAAAAAATAAAATAAAAAAAAAAATTAAATAAAACCATCAAAATGACTGATGAGAAATAAAAACGGATCACGAGCAGCAACAGCATCAGACAGGGCATTACCATTATTGGTAGGGAAAAGCTTTATGTAGGGTTTCAAGAATTTAAGATTCAATGACTGGGAGACCCCTAACGAACCCCAAACATTCTGCTATACGGGATCATTCCTATTCCACTGATCGCGATTTTGAAGTTATTTGTTCTGCTTCTTCAGAGCTTGATAGGAGAATTCTTGAATTCCCCTCTACAAAAAGCAGCTTTCCTCTCTCAGTCAGGTAATGTCCCGTTTGCTGCTCTCCATATTTTGTGGTTTCTTTGGAATCTGTTTTTATTTCTCATGTCATTTTGATGCTTTGTTTTATATAGTATTTTTTTTTTTATTTTTTACTGTTATTTTGTTTTTAATTCTTTAAATATATTTATTGTCATCATTGTTTTTATTACTTTAGAATTTTTCTTATTACTATTATTATTGCGTTTATTTTCCTTCATTTTCTCTTTCACTTTTTTACTTATTTCCACTTTCATTCTCATCTTTACATTTAGTTTCTTTCATTATTTTTATTATTATTATTTTTAGTTTTGTTTTAACCCTTATTATTTATTTTATTATTGCTCATAATTAACCTTCGTTATTGTTTGTTATTTTATTATTGCTCATTGTTACTACTATTGTTATTACTTCCCGTTTTATTATTATTTATTTATTTTTAACTTATTACTATTGGTATTTTTATTTTGTCCTTTTATATTACCGGTGTTTTTACTTTTGTTATCATTATTTACATTTAATTATTTTATCTTACTTTTTAGTTTATATACTGTTATTTCTTATTCATTGTCTTGTTTTTCTAATCAACCAACCTTTTTTTAATTTTTCCTGTCACCAATTTCCTTTAATTTTTCCAGTTTCTTCTGCCATGAAAATGCTCACATAAGTTGTGGTGTGTTTAATGTTTTTGTTTTTATTATTTTATTTTTTTTGTGCATAATTTTCGTTTTTAATTTGCAGGCAATTCCAACAATTATCAGTGAATCCGTTCATGGATACACCACCAGGATCTCCTGGAAGGTAAGTTCTCAGCAAAAAAAAAAATTTTTTTTTTTTTTAAAGCTCGAATAACACTGGGATCACGTATTTTATTGAAAGATTTTTGACACAAGATTCTAGTGAATTTGAGTACACTGAATACGAATTTCAATTCTTGTCAACGGCCTATGGACCACTTTCAAATTA
>SEYY01021978.1:40000-57500 GCA_009176605.1 Armadillidium nasatum
ATAATAAGTTTGGTGGATTTTTTTCCTTTATTTTCATGTCCTAATAGTTAAAAATTATTAGGTACTTTATTACCTTAAATCCATTAAATATTCCTTTGTATTTTTCTGGATTTACTTGAATACGACATTTGACCAGATCGAGTGGAACAATACCAGTATGGGTAATACCACAACTCAACAAACCTCCAAAGGCACAATAGCCATAATATACCATTGACCCATATTCACAACTTTCTGTAAAGAAAACGAAATAAAAGTTCAAATTAATTTTTATCTAAAATAGTAATCAACAACAACAACAACAATAATAATAATAATAATAAATAATAATAATACACTGAAATTCTAAATCTGACTTCTAGAATGATTTTCTTATGTTCTCATTCATAAACAACAGGATAATTCTCTATGCTCTAACTATAATCTTTAAAAAGATAAATAAAATCCACTAACCTCCAGGATTTATAGCAGCAGCTGATATATTTCTAGTTGGTATTAACTGGGTTTGCTGTGAACCTTCGCATTTTGCTGCAACTGTTGGTCCTGCAAAAGGGGACTTCCTCGATGCTTCCCAAAACCCACTAAACATTGTGACTGAAATAAGAATATTTATTCAATTAAATACAATATTTAAGCGAACACATTACCTTACTTTATGTAAATGTTTACCCTCACTTTTTTTATTTTTTACAAATTTCCAACATTCAACTTCAAAAAGAACACTTCCTCATTTAACATCTTGCATTGCATTCATCATTTAATAGTCCGTACTCTCAAAATAAAATAAATAATCAAGTTCAGAAATACATTTTCAAGTAAATTTTACTCATTTTATTTCAGTGGCTGTAATGAATGATTTTCTTAGAACAATGTGCAAACCTTAATTTGCAAATTAAAATTAAAATGGATAAAAACTAAAGTAACATTGGTTTGACAAATAATAAACAAATTATTTAATATATATATCTGCAAAAACTTTTCAGAGATATATATATCTTAAAGTCATATGTAAATGAGACCAATTCATTTGAGACTAAATATTAAACTTCAAAAACCCTAATATGTTTAGTGGCAAAATTGTTTATACAAGTAGGCTATGAAGACTATTCTTTTTCCCACAATTTGACAAATGAATCTCCTTCATACTTTATATAAATGCAAAAATGTACTTTTAATTCTCAATATTTGATGCTGCATTAATTATAAATTGTGTGAAGGGGAACACTTTTTAATTCTCAATATTTGATACATTAGTTGTGTGAAGGGGGGAAAAAAACAGGTAATATAATATATATATATATATATATATATATATATATATATATATATATATATATATATATATATATATATATATATATATATATATATATATATATATATATATATATATAACTAGCTGGCACACAGGCAATATCTATATGGGGCAAAGCCTTTGAGTGGTGTTGATTATATTTTTTAAGAAATTATTTTTAAACAACAATTAGTATTGATATATAGAAATATCAATGTCAAAAGTATGGAAAAACAAAAAATATATATATATATATATATATATATATATATATATATATATATATATATATATATATATATATATATATATATATATATATATATATATATATATATATATATATATATATATATATATATATATATATATGGGTCAATCTATATGAAGTGGTACTAAAAAAAAGGAAATGGTTGCAGACCCATCTCCAAATTTATTTATACTTTGCATGATGTTGAATGTCCATCTATTGACAGTTCAAAACCAATTTTTTTTTTTTATTTAATTCAAATTTGTTTAAACAGTTACCATTTTAGCATATTGGGGTATAAGGGTTATTTGAAACTGATATCTCAGCACTGGTGAATCGAAGGATAAATTTTCAGATATTGTGATGTTAATCATATTGCAAGGTACAATTTTTGTATTTTATATTTTTTATCTAAAAATAAATTCTCATATCTTCAATTAAAATTTTGAAGACCTGTGTGGTTTCAAAAAAAAAAAAAAAAAAAAAATTTTATAGGAATATTTCGGCAATTATATGGTTTAGGGAACTTATGGAGGAGAGTTAAATTCACACCAAAACCCTGGCAACTTTATAAACCATGTATTTATCTATTGTAAAAAAAAATTTAAATTAGTTTCATAACATTTCTGCCCATTTTTATTAGATATATAGTTGCTTATATAATTTATAACAATAAATATTGATATATATATATATTTAATTTAAAGAAATAATTTCATTTGTTTCACCAAATATATATATATATATATATATATATATATATATATATATATATATATATATATATATATATATATATATATATATATATATATATATATATATATATATATATATATATATATATATATAAATATATTATATATATATATATATATATATATATATATATATATATATATATATATATATATATATATATATATATATATATATATATATATGGGGGTCATTCCATGGCACAAACTAGCCAGATTTCAAAAAATTTCCAACACCAACCTTTTCCGATTTTAAATACATTTGGCATAGATGATGCCCTGGGGTTTATAAGAAATCACCAAATTTTAGCTCTGTAGGACCCATACTTTGGACTGGAAATGATCCCCACTTGAGCCTGAGACTGTCACACTCAACTTTACAAAGATGCATGCTGAGGTCCCTCTAGTACAGCTGGATATGGTTTCAGAAGCCTAAAAATGATCTATTATATACTTTTGTGTGTATAATTAAAAAATGAGGTCTATTTGACTAAAAAATTCAGTTTGATTGCATTTTTTTTGTTTATATTTGGGAAAACTGCAAAATTAAAGTTGAAGGACCAAACTTCGATGCCTAACAAACTATAAACTCTAGTTACCAAGGTTTCCTGTGTGATTTACAGATATGTAGTGATTATAGGTGTAAACCACAAGTTTTTTTTACTATACATTTTGTGATAGAAGGCCAAATGCAATGACAGGTTTTTAGAGAAACCCAAAAGTGGTCTATGCTTGAAGCTTGGAATGAACTTTATCACATACATACTTGAAATGAATATCACTGGAAAGCGCAAAGAAAACTTTTGAGAAAAAATCTGGGTTGTCCCCCCTTTCCTATCTTAAAAAAAAAAAAAAAAAAAAAAAAGCAGCTCAAAACATGGCAACATACATTGACCAAAGTTTGGGCTTTTGCATTGTTTTAGGATTTTTACGGTCCTCCAGTGCTATTTAATGGGTTAAGTAAATGCTAGGAAAACTATTTAAAGGAAGGAAAGTGTGTACTGTATTCCTTAATTTAAAACTATGAATTTGCAATCACTGTTACATGTACAGTACATAATGATAAAGCTACTGGGGTAGGAATTATGCAGATTGTATGTATTTACAGCACCCAATATTAATCTTTCTGTTTTGGCAAGTGAAAATTCTTACTAGGGTCTGCATTAAGTTGATATGTGCATCTTGCTGTTCCACAGACACCTCACATACATTTCCAATCCAACACTTCTCATAAATACAGGCAACATATTGACCTGACTGCAATTCCTGACAACTTACATTTAGATGTTCTTTTGTAAAAACATCTACAATAAATAATATCTGGTCATTGGCCATCCCACTAACTAATTCTACTATCATCAATAAGGACAAAGTAGTGGTTCTCACATGTTCCATTTACTCTATGTGCTTTTTCACATCTACTTATTTTGTTGTGGCAAAACTGCTTCAATCTCACTACTGCTCACCAAGAATTCCTTTAATTTGCTTTGAAAACTTAAAAAGATCTTGAACAGTGTATATATGACCATGAAGGGGTACTGCAGACTTACCCTTTGTGCCAATCTCTTCATATCGTGACTTTCCATGCAATGTTGCAAAGAAACTCCAGTCTGCAGTTATTCCATGGTCATTCAGATGACAACAAAGGTTAGATAAATTTTTAAAATTCTTGTACTGCATTCCTGAACCATCACTGAAGTAGTGAATATGCTTGATTCCTGGCTACTGTAGGTAGTTGCTGATTATGCACAGGCTCTAACACAACTTTATCATTCTCCTTGCTATAAACTGCAAATGCATACACTGTGGCCTGAATGTTTTTTCAATGAAAACCTTGCACAGCGTTTTTAATAACAAAAGAATAGTTTTCAGCAAAGTCTGTGGCCTGAATGTTTTCTCAATGAAAACCTTGTAAACGTTTTTAATAACAAAAGAATAAGTTTTCAGTTAGTATAATCAACTCTTGTGGCCGAAGATTTTCCTTTAAGTTCTTTCAGTTCCCATAGTAATGCACCATTTAGGTCTAAGTTGACATGTTACAGCTTTAAAAAAAATGCTAAATAAAAGTGGCAAATCACTTTGTTCATAAAGATGTCAAGACAAAATTCATCTTAAGGCTTAATTATTTTGACTAAAAAAAAAAAAAAACTTTCTAATGAAAAAATATTTTGTTTGCTTGAAATAATATTCAGATATTTTCTTAAGCACTATTAAAAAAAAAAACTTTTTTATATAGCTCTAACTTATATTCGTCAATACTTCAAAAGAAGTTTATCTGAAACCTTTAAGCAGCAAGTTTTTGTAAAAATTTACCATATAATTTGGTAAATTTTATATTATATATATATATATATATATATATATATATATATATATATATATATATATATATATATATATATATATATATATATATATATATATATATATATATTATATTTAAGTTCACCTTTTTCACTTATTCTTTTTATAACTTTCTAAAAAAAATTTAGGGTAAACTATGATTGATAAAAATTTTACTTTTATATTTAAATGTTTATATCAAAATTTTATAAAATTGGTATAAAAATAAAAAATAAAAACATTTGAAACTTCTAACAAACTACATTCACTATGATACATCAAAATATGCATTTTTTTTATGGTATAAATTTAAAAAATAGAATTATCTGAAGATTCTGACAACCCTCTATCTGGTAACAATACTATTTTTTATCTCATTTTAGAATGAAAATATAAAAAGTTCTGGGACTTCACAAAATTGGGTTTCCACACTAATAGAAAGGGAATTTTATAAGAATGCTGTAATTTATCACTAGGTAAACTTTGATTTTGGTAAATAACCTAAAATAATTCTTTTAACATACTGTACTGTTTTACTAGATAGTTGGTTAAACAGACCTCTAGGGTGAATAATGCTAATTTAAATAATTTAATATTTCTGAAAAATATATCAGTTTATATTTTGCCAACTAAACAGGACCTGCTGAATAATAATCTTATATAAAGCAGCTCATATCAAAAAAGTTTAAAGACAAACAAACAAACAAAAAAAAAAAAAAAAAAAAAAAAAAAAAAAAAAAAAACCTTTTTTTTTTTTTTTTTTTTTTGTTATAAAGGGAGCTGGTGAATATTTTTTTCAGGGTTCTATTCTTGGGTCACTATTATTATATATATGATTTAGAAGTTTGTTCATAATTTTTAATTAATTTCCACCCAAAATTGAAAGGCTTTAGTATAATTGTTTTTGGTAATTTGAAAATTCCTAGAGAAAAGTTTACATTAAAAACAATTGTCAGCTGATCTTTATAAACAAATGTGATGTAATCAGTTTAATTAAACAAAGAATTTAATATATAATCCATAAGCAAGAATAAAAGATACTAAGTGAAATAAAGATTGAGTAAAAACATTAGACCAATAAAAATTGAATTGAAAAAAACTAATTTACTTCATTTAAAACAAAATTAATATCTGAAAATACTAAAAATAATTTGCAAACAAATCTATCTGAATAAGAATATTTATAAAAAGTATTTTTTCTATTAAAAAAAAAAAAAAAAATTCCATATTTCTTTATATCATGTGACCATTGAATTGCAGCAGCAAAAACTTAAAATACAAATTTCTATCTTTACTGCAAGCAAAAAATTATTGCAGCTAAACTAAGGTGACCATATTTTTCTGACCAAAAATGGGGATGCTTCTGCCCCCTCCCAAATAAAGGAGGGTTATTTTTAATATAAAGAAGAAATACGAATATTTTTAAAAACAAGTCATGATTTATTAGAACATTCTACAAAAAAAAAAAAAAAAATTTTTTACCTTCTACTCCTTCGCACCATGCCCTCTGGCTGGCTGAATAAGTAATTTTTGCCAAATCTAAAAATCGTAACAATATCCCAATGACCCTATAAAATAATTGGGAATGTCCCCAAAAATTTGGGATGGATGGTCACCTTAAGATAAACTTGTGGGACACCATTTTAGCAATCTTTAAAATCCTTAAAGAATCTTTATCTTGGAACGCCCCCAATGTCTTTAAAGTTGGATATTATGATGTGTGATCATTGTACATACATGTTTTTGTAGTAAAATTTTAAAGGTTTTAGGCATGCTTAATGTACAAACAATTTTTCACACTTCATTAGACTCAATTTATCTCAATATTTCATCCTAGGTTAAAAAAAAAAAAAAAAAAACTGGGCTGAACCTAAGTATTACCCATATTTCATTTCATTAAAATATAAAAAAAAAGGAAGCTTTCATGATTTGATCTATCATTATATAAATAAACATCTGCAAACCAATCATAACTGGAAAGCAAAAATCATTCTTACCTATGTCTTTATTTTAACACTAATCTCAATTGCTATCTCAACTTCACTTACTCTTGTAGGTATAAAATTCTTGTGCTATCCTATTCTTTAAAATAATACAGGATACACCTATAAAAAATATTAGATTCAACCTATGACTGAACTTGGCTTTCAAACCCCTAATTTTCCTTCCATTAAGATTGTATAGATAACCAAACTCTTCCAGCAAGCCTCAAAGCTACACGATTTACCAGAACATTCATAAGCCTAATTATTACACACACACACACATATATAATATATATATATATATATATATATATATATATATATATATATATATATATATATATATATATATATATATATATATATATATATATATATATATATATATATATATATCCTTACTAGTTTACCGAACATATGATCTTGGAAGTAAATTCATTTGCATATAGGCCTAAGAACCTCCACTAATTATATATGTAAATTATTAGTACTTTGATTTCATTAGTAAGCTAGTCGACAAAAATTAAATGCCTGATAACCTTGAGACCTAAAAGTTGACAACTTTGTTCTTATTCATTTTAAATATCGCTTATATGAATTATAGTGCTTCATTTAAATATATTAATAACTTATAAACGCTGTACATAAAAACCTATATAAATAAATTCTATTAATGAATAATGAGCAAAACTTAATAAAAACAAACCTTTTCAATATGGCGATAGTCACCGGTAGAAAGGACAAGAAAGTTCGGTCCGTTAAAACCAAAAACATATGATTGATTTAGTGAAAAATTTGGAGTGTTGCCAAAGAGTAGGAATTTTAAGAGATTAAAAAAAAAATATAGACGAAAGGCATTAATTAAAATAATAAAGTAACAAAATTATTGATATATATATTATGAACAAAAGTATTTCGAATTACATCACAGATGTCAATTATCATTACTTTATATATCGTTAATTCAAAGTGGTAGATTCCATTATTTTTAAATATAAAATGTTGCAGAATATCCAAATTTTAAAGAAACTTGAAAATGTTAAACAGGATATAATTCGAAAATAAAAAAAGGAATATAAATTATAGGATGCATATTGAAAGGAAAAAAAATGTCCTGCAGCAGATAAATTTATGTGTAGAATACTGTTGTTAATGGCTGGACAACAACTGGTTTTCAAATATCACAAAGTTGTGGATGTTATTTCAGCCATTTTAGTTAGTTCCATAAAATATCAAGATCATGATCAGTAGAATTATTGCCTGCAAATTTTATATATATATATATATATATATATATATATATATATATATATATATATATATATATATATATATATATATATATATATATATATATATATATATATATATATATATATATATATTTGCAGCAATTCCAACAATTATCTGTGAATCCATTCATGGATACACCACCAGGATCTCCTGGAAGGTAGGTTCTCAGCAATTTTTTTTTTTTTTTAAAGCGCTAATAACAATGGGGAACACGTATTTTATTGAAAGATTTTTGACACACAATTCTAGTAAATTTGAGTACACTGAATACGAATTTCAACAAGTTTCTTCTCTATCAGGTCTCCATTCTTGTCAACAGCCTATGGACCATTTTTAAATTACGGGGGAAATGGAAGTCATGTGTTAACATTATTTATAAAATTCTAAGTACAGTATAATCAGACAACGATAGAACTGACTTAAAAAAAAGCTTTCACTTCGGCAAAAATTTTCTTTTATAAGACTTTTGAGCATATTTGCCTGTAGGTCTCTTTTCAAGCACCAGCAGGTATCAGCTATCATGTGGGAATCCCAGGGCCCTTGGTACCGTTCCTACATAATTTTCATATCTTCGTGGAAACTCACTTTGTTAAGTCATTTTTATCACCTAATTACTTGGAAATTAGTAGTTTGTTATTAAAAAAATGTATTTTTACGCTCGTGTTGCAACTTATCTCTGTAATAATTTCTTCGTGGTGATCCCCCTAAAAAATTTTTTAGAAGTCCGTAAATGAGAATCAGGCATTTTTCTCATGTTCATCCATTACATAAGGAAAATTGCAGTGTTTAATTATTCTTATTTGTGGGCAATCAAAAATTTCTGCTTGGATCTTTTGATAACTTAAACTTAGAAATTTTCAAATTATGTATTTAAAGCACTTGTCGTTCGTATCCAAGGTAGAGGAAATCTGATTTTATCTTGCTCTCAAAAGGTGCATTAATTAAATTATTTTCTCCCCGACAGTAAGTAAAGTTCGTGAAGGCATATTTGTTTGAAATAATGGTATGCCTTGCTTTTTGCTGTACAATAAGTAAAGGAAAGGATATTTATTATACCCTCCTTGTCCTAGCAGAAAACTATATCTTGCTTTTAATACCAAAATGGGTGGAAAACATACCATTAAAATTATTTTTAGGGGGTTGCTTTAAAAGGACAAAAACAATACATAGGTACAAATGTCAGATATCCTAGATATCTAGATAAAAGACTGGGAATATTGAGAAAAAACTTCGAGTGTATGAGGGGGGGTTGAGCAAAATCAAGATTTTATACAATAAACCTGCTCACCGCGCACATATTACAGATAATTCAGTGTCAAATCTAATTCAGTAGACAAAATAAATTTTGAAATTTATTCCCCAGTGAAGTTAGGTTAGAAAAATTATTGATTTGTTTTCATAAGTACACCAAATTCATAAGAAATATATATTTATGTAATGACATATAAGCATGGCATGTAATCGTTAATTTTTTTTTCTCTCTTTTTCAGTTTTGCTTTATTTCCCCTCATTGACTAAACCAAGGGCACAAACGCAGACAAATCAAAATACTCTTATATCAATTATAATTTATTCTTTTTTTTTTTTTTTAGTATGGATTTTTTTTTGGTAAAATATTTACAAGACTTTATAAATAAAAATAAAACTATAAATTGCATTTTTACACCATAAATCTTTACATAAAAAAAATTATACTTGAGAGAATGTTAACATAAATCGAAGATAATTTCATTTGACTTTATATTGAACCATAATCTTACAAATACCTACACTACACTTGTTGCGCGGCTAATTTTTTCTTTAGTGACTCTGGCATTTCTGGTGGAGGAGGTCTCGGCAATCTGAAGGCGACCTTGACAGCATCATAAATGAGCCATTGAGCAGCCGTTAAAGTACCAATCATTATAATACGGGCAAAGAGACCCTTCCATAATCCTGTAAATTAAGAATTTTCACAATTGATCTTAAATCCGAATTTTACATAAAATCATTTAACTAAACTTAAGAAAAAAATTATAATCGTAAAATGTTAAGACTTAAAAATTGCATTCAACATAGTTACAGGAAAATATTAAAATGGCTCTATGTAAAGAGAGACTTCATAATCTATATATACATTAATTAAATAATTAAACATTTTCTAAAATAAATGTCCCCTTCAAGGTTTTGTTCATTCAAAAGATTCTGCCTAAAGAAATCCTAAACTTTATTTGTGATCTTTTTGTATTAAATAAAGCGCAGAATGAAAGAACATCAAACAATGAAGGAGATATAATACTCTCGCAGGCTAATGACTCATTCATCGACTTAACCAACCGGTAAAGTTGGTGGAATAAAACATTCCCTATTCGATGGATCTAAGGAGCATGCTTATTTCAGCAAGATAAATAACAAAATAACATACCTGCAAATCCTAATTTCTTTGCAACGTCAATTGCAGTTGATCCCTTATCTTGATTGAGTTTTGATACAATAGTGTCGGCAGGATGGGAAACAATAGCACAGAACACACCAGCAATATAACCAGCGGCAAAAGTGACAACAAGCTGTTCCCCTTTTGTACATTCATCTCTGGGTTTCGGCACTACATGCTTATATAATAATTCAACTGTTCTCTCAAAGCATGCAAATTTCACCATAGTGTATGGGATTTGACGAACCCACAAGGGGACGACGCCTTTATAGAACCCCCAAAGACCCTCCTGGCCATAAATTATAGGAGCAGCTGTCCTTAAGGTGTGTGCAAAACCAGGTTGTGTTTGAATTCTAACTTTGACAGCTTCCATGGGTGAAAGGGCAATATCGGCAAAGAATTCGGCTGAGGCAGAAGCAGCAAGATACAGACCAGTTCTGTATACATATGCATTTTCTTCTCCGATTAAATTACCATACACTACTTTAAATACTTCATACAAACCGTATTTGCAGATACCCTGCATGGAATAACCAAAGAAAGTTGGGGCCCATCCTTTACCAAGTCCTCTGATTCCATCTTCCTTTATTGTAATCTAAATATATATATATATATATATATATATATATATATATATATATATATATATATATATATATATATATATATATATATATATATATATATATATATATATATATATATATATATATGATGTAAATAGAACATTATGGGAAGATAAAGAAATCTTTCCTCATCTGGGGTCGAACCACCGCATGTTGCGACTGAGAACGACAAAGACTCGATGCTCTACCGCTGAGCTATCCTCGAACCCAAAAAAGTTCGATTCAAGAACAGTTTCAAGCATACGAGCTCCCGTCAAGGCACTATCACCAGGTATTTCACCCTGTTCTTCCCTCGTTTTTTAAGATTTATTCAATGACAATGCTTATAAACGCAGCAGTATATGTATGATGTAAATAGAACATTATGGGAAGATAAAGAAATCTTTCCTCATCTGGGGTCGAACCACCGCATGTTGCGACTGAGAACGACAAAGACTCGATGCTCTACCGCTGAGCTATCCTCGAACCCAAAAAAGTTCGATTCAAGAACAGTATTCAAGAACGTATCCTCATCAAAATTAACATCCGCATCCACATAAGCATCCGCATTTTCGAAAATTTAACATCCGCATCCGCACTTTCAAAAATTCAACATCCGCATCTCCATCCATCCGCATCCGCAAATTAGAAAATATGACATCCGATCCATCACTAATATATATATATATATATATATATATATATATATATATATATATATATATATATATATATATATATAATATATATATATATATATATATATATATATATATATATATATATATATATATATATATATATTAAAGACGTCTTTTCTGCTCCCTCAAAACTTAACACTAGGAAGGCGTACGGTCCCGATGGTATTCTTCCTGTGGTTCTCAAAACTTATGCTTCAGAGCTTGCACCCTTCCTTGGTAAACTATTTCGTCTATGTCTTTCTACTTCAACCTTCCCTTCTTACTGTAAACGTGCGCTCATTCAGCCTGTGCCAAAAAAGAGAGACCCCTCTCAACACTCTAACTATCGTCTCAAATTTCTTTAACCTTCGTTATTTCCAAAGATTTTGAATCTATCCTTAACAGGAATATTTGGAAACATCTCAATTCGCCAGTATGGCTTTTGTAAGAAACGCTCTACTGGTGATTTTCTTTCCCTTCTTTCTGACTCTTGTTTCTCCGCTCTTCGTCATTTCTGTGAATTTATTACTATCACGCTAGACTTATCGAAAGCTTTCGGTAGAGTCTGTGGCAAAGCTTTGATTTCCAAATTTTCTAATCCCCAACCCTTTTTTTTGCTTTCCAATAATAACCTTCTCTCTCTTACTTCATTTCCTATCCACTCCTATGCCGATGATTCCACCTTTTATTAATCTTTTTAATTTGAAAGGCAGCTCTCCCAACTGCAGTTAATAAAAGCAAGGGAGGTAGCCTTGCGGCAACTGACCCCTGATCTATCTCCCATTTCAAATTAGGGCAGAGAAAATATTTTTGTTTTCAATGGAACCAAAACTCAATTCCTCCGTCTCTCTCCTCGACACAATCTTCCACACAACATTATATCTTCAAAATCACACAACTCAAACATTCATCTGTCCTTAATATTCTTGGTGTTTCTTTTACTGTGATCTTTCTTGGAAAGATTACATTACTTCTCTTCCTAAACAAGCTTCTAAGAGGTTAGGTTTTTTGAGTAGCCTTCAGAATTTCTTCACACCACCCCAGTTGCTTGCTCTTTATATGAGTGTTGTTTACCCATGTATGGGAAACACATCACACATCTGTGGTGGTTCCACACATTGAGCTCTTCTCGAAAAGGTGGAGTCTAGGGCTTTTCATATTATAAAGACTGAAGGCGGAAATACGGTATGAAACGTTCACATTGTATTAAAAAGGATGTGGAAACGCTTGGTATTAAGATTAAGGTTCTTCAGGAAAGAAGCTAACTCAACTTTATATATATATATATATATATATATATATATATATATATATATATATATATATATATATATATATATATATATATATATATATATATATATATATATATATATATATATATATATATATATATATATATATATATATATATATATATATATATATATATATATATATATATATGTGTGAATTGTAGATCAAGAGTGAGGGTGAAGAGGAAACTATCGGATTGGTTTAGCATAGGAGTGGGATTGAGACAGGGGTGTGTAATATCTCCATGTTATTTAATCTATTGATGGAATGGTTTACTTAGAAAAATGGAGAGAGAAGGGAAGAGTATTAGGTTGAGAAATATGGAGGGTGAATGTGAAGTGAATGTTTTACTTTTTGCAGATGATGCGGCATGTGTTGGTGGCAGAATCTGGAGAAAAGATGAGAATACTTGTTGAGAGAGTTTGAAGGGAAATGTGCAAACACGAGATTGAAATTCAATCCAGCGAAGAATAAAGTTATGAGGATTGGAGGTGGGGATGAGGAAATGTGGAGGGAGGAATTGGTTTGTAGAAGTGTGAGAATGGAAACTTGAGGAGGTGGAATGAATTCAAATATCTAGTAATGTTGGGTGGAAGGTAAGGGTGGGACGGAAAAAGAAATAAAGAACAGAGTGGTAGAAGGAATGAAAGTATTGGGGGGCCTAAGAAAAGTATGGAAGAAAGGAAAAATTTCGAAAGAAATAAAGATAAGAATGTTTGAATGTATGTGTTCACCTTCTGTATTGTATGTGTGTGAAACATAGATGATAAGTGCTCGGTCGAGAAAAAGTTTCAATGTCTTTGAGATGAAAGATTTGAGAGCGATATATAAATTGAGAAGGATTGATAGGATTAGAAATGAAAGAATAAGGGAGATGTGTAAATGGAAGAAGGGTGTAATTGATAGAGAGGAGGAGGATGTGCTAAAATGGTTTGGACATATGTGTAAGAATGAATGAGGACAGAATGGTGGGCAAGGTACTTAGATCCGATGTGGATAGGGGTAGGGGGAAGGGGAAGGCCGAAGTGGAGATGGATGGATGGAGTGAGAGAGATTTTGATGGAAGGAATTTGAGTTTAGAAGAGGGTAGAAGATTTGTGAGAGAGAGAGATGGAGGAGGTGGAGGTGCGAAGGGGGGGGGGAATGAGAGATAAGGGTAGTATGTTTGTAAGGGAATTGTGGCGGGCACCACCCACGAAAGTGGGAAAGGTGATAGAAATATATATATATATATATATATATATATATATATATATATATATATATATATATATATATATATATATATATATATATATATATATATATATATATATATATATATATATATATATATATATATATATATATATAATGTTACATAAAATTTCATTACCTTAAATCCATTAAATATTCCTTTGTATTTTTCTGGATTTACTTGAATACGACATTTGACCAGATCGAGTGGAACAATACCAGTATGGGTAATACCACAACTCAACAAACCTCCAAAGGCACAATAGCCATAATATACCATTGACCCATATTCACAGCTTTCTGTAAAGAAAAGGAAACAAAAGTTCAAATTAATTTTTATCTAAAATAGTAATCAATAACAACAACAATAATAATAATACTAATAATGATAATACAATACCTGAAATTCTAAATTTGACTTCTAGGATGATTTTTTATGTTCTCATTCATAAACGACAGGATAATTCTCTATGCTCTAACTATAATCTTTAAAAAGATAAATAAAATCCACTAACCTCCAGGATTTATAGCAGCAGCTGATATATTTCTAGTTGGTATTAACTGGGTTTGCTGTGAACCTTCGCATTTTGCTGCAACTGTTGGTCCTGCAAAAGGGGACTTCCTCGATGCTTCCCAAAACCCACTAAACATTGTGACTGAAATAAGAATATTTATTCAATTATATACAATATTTAAGCGAACACATTACCTTACTTTATGTAAATGTTTCCCCTCACTATTATTTTCTACAAATTTCCAACATTCAACTTCAAAAAGAACACTTTTCTATCACCCAATATTCATCTTTCTGTTTTGGCAAGTGAAAATTCTAACTAGGTTCTGCATTGAGTTGATATGTGCATCTTGCTGTTCCACAGACAACTCACATATATTTCCAATACACTGCTTCTCATAAATACAGGCAACATATTGACCTGACTGCAATTCCTGACAACTTATATTTAGATATTCTTTTGTAAAAACATTTATAATAAATGATACCGGGTCATTGGCCATCCTTCTAACTAATTATAAAACGTAATAAAAAACCCAACCTACATATTTTTTAATTATATACGGAAACATATGCGAGACAAGATTCTGACACTCGGCCTACACTTTGTCCAACCTTGGGATTACAGTTCTTGCTTTAAGAACAATTAATTTTTGGTGTGTTGCAAGAAATTTAATCACTCTCAAGTTTGATGGAATGTTATTGATAATCTGAACAATTACTAAAATTAAATTAATAATGATGGTAAATAGTAAAAATAAAAATAAAATTATATATATATATATATATATATATATATATATATATATATATATATATATATATATATATATATATATATATATATATATATATATATATATATATATATATATATATATATATATATATATATATATATATATATATATATCTCTTACTTACCACACCGTTGTAATACAAGTAAACATCTTTGGATTTTTCTATGGGAAAACTAACGTATTTCATTTTACTTTATTGTAGTTTTCAATTGTTTTCACGTAGTAAATGTTACAAAGTTTTAGATAAGATAAAAATGATAAGAGATAAAATCACTTGCTGCATTGAATTACTAAATAAGGTGCAAATGAAAAAAGGTCAATATATATATACAGTATATATATATATATATATATATATATATTATATATATATATATATATATATATATATATATATATATATATATATATATATATATATATATATATATATATATTATAATATATATATTAGCCTTTTATTTAAAATTTAAAATTATGACTTAAAATTTGGAACTTTCTAAAAATAGGAATCATAAATGGTTGTTCTTCTCACCCTTCCACCAAAGTTTTAAGAGTAGACTCTCTCTTTGGTGGTGAAACTGGTCCCATCACCGATTTTATGGTGTTTTAGTGTGTGAAATCAGTCTCTTTCACATTCACTTCAGTAATGATTTGATTTTTTTTATTCATTTTGTTGAACACCTCCTCTCATTTATTTAACACTTCTCAAATCTTGCGTGAAACTAAGTGAAACTGACCAAAATTCGGAACGCTTCTGAACATTGCCCCTCCCCCCCCTTCTCCTCCAAATACACTGCCCATAAGGGTTTTAAGGGATGTAAAAAGGAAAAGGATTTTTAATATGAAGAAATACGAATGTTGTTTTCAAAATCAAGTCATATGGTTTATTAGTTAAGGGCATTCTACAAAAAAAAAAAAAAAAAAAAAAAAAAAAATTTTTGCCTTCTGCTCCCATGCGCCACTCACTCTGGCTGTATGTCACTGCCTTCTTCTGCTGTCGGGCTGACTGGTTGAATAAATAATTTTTGCCAAATCTAAAAATCGGGACACTGCTTTAAAAATCGGGACTGTCCCGAAAAATTCGGGACGGATGGTCACCTTAGTGAAACTCATGTACTTGAAAGGTCCTACCATTTACATTTATCGAAATTAAGAAATTTTAAAATAGCTATTTCGAGAAATTCATTAACACTTCGATAAAACTACAAACATTAATCTTGCTAAGTCAATAATATAAAATAAAAAATGATTTGGAGAATTACGTCAGAAACTATTACATATAAACAATGATTGGGAAACGTAAACGTAAAACTTGTTTACTTCACTTTAAACAGAAAATAAAGTTGATGAGAAAAATTATGACTGAAAACCATAGTAACTTTATCACCAAATATTCCCAATACAGATAAGATGTTCTCAATGAAACACTCATTTCTATTTGTATTTTTTATCACAAAATTTTTTATCATTTATTAACAAGTAACACTTGCTTGTTTTACAAATGTTTGTGATCACAATTCATTCTATATTTTAACAAAAAATATATAACACCCTATTTAAATAATAATGCTTCCCTTCTACTAGACCTAACAAACCTTGGTTTAACTCTGCTTGTTCTCGTGCTATCCACCACAGGGATGCTGCCTTCAGGAATTACCGTCGTCTTCAAACTCCTGAAACTCATGCAACTTATATTTCATCCCGGAATCGTGCAAAATCTATTCTCCGTAATACTAAAAACTCCTTTCTCCGCTTAAAATGCAACAATATTTCTGGTTCTACTTCCTCACGCCCTTTCTGGCATTTTGGAAAAATGTCAACTCTAACTTTGCTTCTTCCTCTTTCCCTCCTCTAGTATCTTCTGACGGTACAACTGCCGTTTTGCCTTCCTCTAAAGCTGAACTCTTTGCTCAAACTTTTGCTTACAATTCAACGTTAGACGATTCCGGAGCTGTTCCTTCTCCTTCAACCCCCTCCAACTCATTTATGCCTAAAATTATAATTTCTTCTAAAGACGTCACTTCTGCTCT
>SEYY01021978.1:62500-87500 GCA_009176605.1 Armadillidium nasatum
ATATATATATATATATATATATATATATATATATATATATATATATATATATATATATATATATATATATATATATATATATATATATATATATATATATATATATATATATACACTGTGTTTCGGTGTATTCTATGTTTCTTTGGTGTTTAACACTCCAAATGGATACACAGAACAAAAGCGGCGAATTTTATCACTGGCTGCAGAAATTTAAAGAAACGTTTGGTAAAAACCTTGGAAAGACTTGACAAATATCTTAAGAAACATGTAAGAGAAAAAAAAAGATTATCCTTATTGTTGCTTGAGCGTGGACGCAGCTTTATAGTTTGCTGGTTTTTAAATCTTTAGTGAATAATTATTTTTGGTATTATTATCTGTAACTTAAATTGCATGTTCAGCTGGCTGGGATGGGACAGTTCTTGATAGGTTCAAGTGGCTTCTTACTCTCTCCAATTTGCTTTTGTTCTTTTTCTTTTATTGTTAAAAAGAACTTTAGTATGGAGGAAAATAAGTGGTATAATGTATTGAAACATTATTTTGAATGGTGCTAGAAACGATAAAGCTAAAAAAAAGAGTCCAACCTTGGAATAAATAACAAGGTTAGTATTTTTTTTAAGTTGTAAAATTATATACTAAACAGGAAACCTTTTTTTTACACCATATAAAGAGAAATATGTAAATGAACAGATTCGGATTTACATATTTTCTAGTTCTTGTTAGAAAAAGTCATTTAGTAGGTTAATATGTCTAAGAACTAATATTATTTACATCGTTAAATCGAACCAATATTTTTGTAAATAAAAAAAATAGAAGTTACATTAATTAAAGAATCAATATTTTAAGTCTTAAGACAAGCTAACTTTGGGCTTTTTTTTATTTAATGTTATTGTATGTTACCAAATATTTTATCAATGAAATTTTTTTTTTATTTCACTTTATTCAGAGTTCGTTTAAAAGATGTTTTATTTCTAACCTTGTAAAATGATATTTTCTTTATAGGAACCTATTGATTAAAATATTGGAGCTATTCTTTCAAATAAAAATAATTCTAATATTCACAAGGATTATATAATATTAGTAATTTTAAATGTAAGAATAAAAATTAGATGAGTTTTACTAACCATTTCTAAATGAAAAAAAGTCTAATAAAAAAGCCACCAACCAAACCAAAATCCTTCTTGCCATAAAACTGAATTTTTACTTACTTGGGGTTACTTATTTTTAAAAATTGTTTCTGATAAATTGTAAAAGGTGTGAAGCACCATTTCTTTACAATCTCGTACTGTTTTATGAATATTTTAGAATTTTTATTTTATTTCATTATTTACTCAAAATTTAATATGATTCATAATAATAATAATAATAATAATAATAATAATAATAATAATAATAATAATAATAAAATCGATAAATAAAATTAAAAATACAATAGAAAAATAATTTTCCTATTGTATTTTTAATTTTATTTATCGATTTCTTACATTTATAAAAATATTTCTTTTTTTTATTAATGTTTTAATAAAATAAAAAAAAACTTTTGACACTCCAAATTATTATTATTATTATTATTATTATTATTATAGTTAAAAAAGACTGAAAAACGAATAATAATAGCAGCAAAATAATGATAATAATAATATAATATTACTAATAATAATAATAATAATAATTATATATTAGGAATAATACTAATAATAATAACAATAATAATAATAATAATAATAATAATAATAATAATAATAATAATAATAATAACTCCAAAATAATGTTTTCCTTTTAAATTATTATTTTAAGGGTTAAATAGAAAATGGCCCAAATCTACAAATACCCCAAAAACTAAAAATTACTCTAATATAATACTCTTATTACTCCTCAAATTTTTTAGATAAAAAAAAATTTTTTTTTTATTTTTATTAATTCGAACGAACGAATGAGCAAATAATAATAATAATAATAATAATAATAATAATAATAATAATAATAATAATAATAATAATAATAATAATAATAATAATAATAATAATAATAATAATAATAATAATAATATAATAATAATAATAATAATTTATAATAATAATAATTAAAATTCTCCTATTTTTAACTATATTATTATTTTTTAATTTGTTGGTTAGAAGACTTATCTTTTATACCATTGAATTATATCATTTTCAAAGTTAAAGATCAAAGGAATGTTAGGAGATGAGGAGTAGGGTAATCAAGATATGAGTCACCATATATATATATATATATATATATATATATATATATATATATATATATATATATATATATATATATATATATATATATATATATATATATATATATATATATATATATATATATATATATATATATATATATATATATATATATAATATATATATAATATATAAAATAATAATAATAATATAATAAAAATAATAATAATAATAATAATAATAATTGTAATAATAATATAATAGTAATAATAATAATTAATAATAATAATAATAATAATAATAATAAAATAATAATATAATAATAATAATAATAATAATAATAATAATAATAATAATGTAATTTTTATTATTCTTGTTATTATTATTGTTATTATTATTTGCTGCCGTGTTCACAATACACAAACAAACAAATTTATTTTAATTATTATAATTATTGTTATTAAAAATTATTAATATGACAAAACTAAAAATAAAAATAAAATATTTTACTTTTAAGCTTTCGACATCTATTTCCTCTTCTTCTTTTTCACTTCTTAATACATACATAAAAATTTGTAGTTCATCATTTTAATTAATTAACTACTGAATGTTTCTGACCATTTTCTAGCGGTTTCCACATAGGAACCGAGTTCGATGTCACTGATGGTTTTTAAGTCTGAACTGTCACCAAGTTTCTTCAATATCTCTTTTATGAAAGTTTGACAGCTAGCTTTTCTACCACTCAAACAGTAGGTCATTCCTCTTTGCCTGCTTTTATAAACCAACGTATGAATATCATTTGCAGTTGCACGTACAAATCCAATACTGGTCTTTGTAATTACATCCTGGGGTTACGTGTAAAAAAATTCTGGTGTCAAGTTTTCCTTTCTTATTGTAAGCGTCAACATAGATTTTATCACTGCTTCTGATTTAAAGACGAATATCCAATGTGTATTCATTGTAATTTCCTCCACGAGGCATTCGATTGTAGGAACTGTGATGGGAGGGTTCCCCAAGTGTAGTAACATATGAATATTTTTGCTATAAAAACGCGTGCGGTTTAAAAATTCATCCGGTTTATAACCTGTTTTACTTTCTATATGTAAGTATGGGTGCATGCATGTGAAAGGTGGTTAGGCTGTAGGCGCATTTATATACTTAAACAATGAGTATGGATAAATAATGGAGAAAATGTATATCGAGGTAAGTTTGGTTAGCTGTCTTTGATTTAGATGAGTATGTATGATATTTAAGCTATTCATAGTCATAGTCCAGTATCGACCGAAAGGTTAAAACAGAGTTGACTACTGGGAGGTAGTCACCTATGTGATGGAAATAAAGTTAGGTTAATTTAGGTTATAATGAAAATGATATGTAGACATTGAAGCAATATTTTCGTTAAGTCTTCATGAAGTTAACAAGCTATATATTGCTAAAATGAGTGAACCTTCGTGAAATAATGTTTGTTCTTGAAGACTTGGACGCTAAGTTGAGAAAAGTAGAAGAAACAGAGTGAGTACCTACTAACACCTGTTATATAAGAGTATGAAAAAAAATGTTAAAAGCGAAAGATGATTATTGTAGTCCTGAGAATTATGTACTAGTCGTGAATATATAGTTTAAAGTCACATTCATGACATCTGTAAAATGGATGAATAGTATAATGTTTGTGCTAAGCTTACTTTATTAAAGAAATATGAGGATCCGAAGACATACTGTACTAAGGTTAGGTTATGTTACCTCAGGAAAGGTTACATTTGTAAGGTAAACAATATTGATTTGCTTGGTTAAGACCTTCGAAGTCAAATTTGTTAGGTTGTTGATGTGGTTAGGAATGTGATGAAGATTAAAATATATTAGCTTGAAAATATAAAATGTACGTTTCTTGAAACATGAGATAGCTATGTAATGTTGAATTTTGTATATTACTTATAAAACACGTTTCGTATGTTCTGTGAAACATGTCGAAACAATACTAACTTTGTATTTACCTACACTCTCATACCGAAACACATAAATTACTATCGAAATTATTGGTATATTAGTATAATTTCTGCGTAATGTATACTTATGTTTAATGCATCCAACTGTCTATATTGGTGAATTTCCTGTATTTACTGTATAAGTGCCGATAATCGATTATGTTAAAAAATGCTTATAAATATTTAATGATAGTAAAAATACAGATCGTAACAGAGCAATACATGAAAATAATTGTTTTTCATGTTTAATATGAAATATTTGCCTCGTATTTGAAATATGATAACTTTAAAATACGGGAATTAAAATGGTTGATTATGCTTGGTAAGGGTTGGTTAGAATGTTGCTTAGGGTAAAGCAACATAGAAACATCCCTCTCCTCTATACCCACCAAAAATAAGAAATGTTATAGTGTTTGTATAATTTTTTTGTCCGAAAAAGTGAATTTAAAAGGAAAAAAATTTGTTTTCCGATAGATGGTCAGTTCTGGGCCTATAACATTTTTTTTATAAATCTGGGAACAAAAGTCTGTTAGAAGCTTTTGTAGAACATAGAATTCTGAATATACAGTCCAAATTTCAGATCATTCCAAAAAGTTGTTTGGCCTCGTCATTCCTTTGAAATAGGGTCAAATTTCCAAAAAACTTTTTAACAGTTATAGACTCAGAAAAACGTTAGAATTGGACCTTTCTTTACCGGGAAAGCTACACACAGTGAAAATTTCAGAAGAATCGGCTGAAAATTAAATTTTTTTTTGAAACTGAACTCCCTTAGGTAAAATTTGCCTTTTCAACCCCAGCAGGCAAACCCCGGTTTTCCTTGATTTTTAATCTTTATTTAAAGGAATGTAAACATCCGCATCCGTGGATGTGAAACATTAAATACCGCATCCGCTGAAGTGAAAAAAAAATCCATCCGCATATATATATTATATATAAAATCAATGGTTCTATTTCTAGTCGGATAATGGACTATGTTTGAAGTAACCCTGCTGGTTCTTCCCTTAAAAGGAGGTAAATGGATCTAGGCATTAATTGGATTCTGATAACATGTGGGGCTAAGAACGTCATTAAAAGTCATGAAGGTTCCAGACACAATTTTGTTAGTTTATGGATAATGGCGGATGAATGGTAAATAGAATGATATTTTACAGAAGTTTTCTTTATTGGGTAAAAATTTAAAGGGGATGATATTTTCGGTGTCAAGACTCGTTATTCGTGGGTCATGTAACAAACTTTTAAATCATAGAGAAAACTTGTCTCTATCATCGAAATTGCGAATTAATTAATCTTAATCACCAAAATGCTTGCAAAATCCAGTTCTGAAGTTATAAAGTTTTCCAAGATAGATCCTAAAATATTCAAGCGAAATAGTTTGTTGCCAAATGCCATGAATTTTAAAATGAACTAATTTCTTCCTTAGAAACTTATTTTTAATTTATGAAATTAAGGAAGAACTACATAATGTTCAATATTGTATACCAAATAAAACATTACATTTAAGTGAGTTGTTTGTAATCACGTCATGCAACAAAAAAGATTTGAAAAAATATATATATATATATATTTTTTATTTTATTGTAAATATATTTCATAATAAAGTCAGTCAGGCCATCTGGCAAAAAGGTCTAGAAATATATTTCATTAAGTCAGTCAGGCCATCTAATAAAAGGGGCTAGAAATGTTTCATACTATCTCTAAGAGAAGAGAACATTCTTTACTCTCTCCGCCTTTCACACCTGAAAGATAACATTCCTAACACTCTCAAGGCCAGAAATCTTTCTTGCTGCATTCTTAACATCATATCTTGTCTTGAGAAGTGAATTTGCTTTAAATGCTGTGACAATATGAAGATAACGAAAAAAAAAAATCTATTACAGACAGACGGTGGTTCCAATTGTGCGGAAAATAATCCTGAAGAAAGAGGAAGGAATGAGAATTTTAGAGGCACAAAGTCGTTTTGCATGACCTAAACAGAAATTCGAGAAAGATCCGAGATTAGCAGCTCTAAAGCCACTTTCCTAGCACAAATGAACTGACGTTGGCTAGTCTTTAAAAAAGGAAAAAGTAATATGGGTAAAATTATCGGCAAAGAGAGAGAAAAAAATATATATTTATATACACAATAACTAAAATTTATCTCGTTATATATATATGTACATATATTTTTCCTTACTTATAACTACTAAACTTTTTCATATTTAATGTAACTGGTGAAAAGAAGAATCATTTTATAATTCTGGGAATAGGGATTAAAAATTTTTTTTAAATGTCTTCTACCTTACTTTATTAATTATGTGAATGCAAAAACGATTGTTTAATCTATTAAATACTATTATTGCAATAGTTTAAGGATAATTATTATTGATGGGACTAAGACTGTCATTGTCAATATCTTGAATTATTTTACTTATACTAGCTTATAAAGAGGACTCTGCTCCACCTTCTGTCGAGAGAAAGGCGGTTTAGTGGAAGGGTTCAAATATACACTCCAAAACGAAATCGAATTACATAGAAATATTTGTTTCCGAATCATAATTTCAGAGCTCTAAATTTAAAGTACTAGAATTTTGGCACGTATGTCCATATTCACATTAAAATTTTTACGATCATGTTCTGAAGATACCACAGGGTGTCCCATTCTCTCTCGACCAGATATACACTTTTAGATAACCAAGTACTGGTCTCGATGAATTCATAAATTATTTGGATGATGAACTCCGTA
This sequence comes from Armadillidium nasatum, assembly GCA_009176605.1. Lineage (NCBI taxonomy): Eukaryota > Metazoa > Arthropoda > Malacostraca > Isopoda > Armadillidiidae > Armadillidium > Armadillidium nasatum. The sequence continues at coordinate 69,406 of SEYY01021978.1, forward strand.
CTGACCATTTCAGCTGGATAACGTCACTTGCCAAAGTCAGTCCTCCTTAAAAGATTGGGTTATTGACAAGGGATTTTGGCCATCAAGGTAGTCTGACATTACCCCGCATAATTTCTTCCTACGCTGCATGGCAAAGTGTATCGCAACAAGCAACGTACTTTCATACAGCTGAAAGACAATAGTCGGCACGCAATTAAAAATCGAACTCCCAACATGTTTGAGGCAACTTTCCGTAACATGGAAAAAGAGCGTACAGGCATGCCCTTGATGCTAATGGCTATCACTTCCAATACTTATTATGATGTCAGCACGATTGTCACACGCCTTGGTTAGTTTGTGGCAAATTTTATTAACTTATGACCACTAATATATATAAGAGATTATTTGTTCCGAGAACGAGTGTGACATTTTGTATTATACTATATATTAAATTGCGTGTATTTACACATTTAAAAATACAATTTAATTCTTATTATAAAAATTGTTAAATTTATGAAAATAATGGAAATTTTTAAATCTCTCTTTCAGTTTCATCAAATTTAAATTCTTAATGGTCCTCTCTCTCTCTCTCTCTCTCTCTATATATATATATATATATATATATATATATATATATATATATATATATATATATATATATATATATATATATATATATATATATATATATATATATATATATATATATATATATATATATATATATATATATATATATATATATATATATATATATATATATGTATGTATATATAAATATATCTGCATCCCAAATTGATTATCTATTACTAGCACTTTCTGAGGTAGCATTCCCCACTTGATTTTCAATAAATTGATAACTTACTCTTGCTAGTTTATATCCTTAAAAAAATATTTCTGCATTTTTCTTCAAGAAAGGTAAGTACAAAATTCAAACAGAGGGGAATAGGAAAAACATCAAAAGAATTGAACTTTAATATTTTAATTTTTGGAATAACCATCTGTTCTTTCCGCTCTTATATCTGCAAGGTAAAAAAAAAAAAAAAAAAAATATATATATATATATATATATATATATATATATATATATATATATATATATATATATATATATATATATATATATATATATATATATATATATATATATATATATATATATATATATATATATATATATATATATATATATATATATATATATATATATATATATATATATATATATATATATATATAAGCAAAATAACTACTACGATATCAAACCTCGTTTTTAAAATCTGCATCAAAAGAATAATAAAGTTAAATTACTTAAATAAAATATTTATAAGTATTGGCATCAAATAAATACTGATAAGGAGTTACTTTGGGAACACTTATTATGCTCATTAAGAATGTAAAATAAGGAAATTTAAAAACTAAATAAAAAGTTAATTATACTAACCTTTCTTCCAACTTCAATTTGACAAGTTGACGGGCCTTCTTCCTCTTGCCTGGATCTTTCAAGGTTTCTTTATTAATATTGGCCTTATCAAAGACAATATCAGAAGCCGAATATCTTGTGGGCATCAAGTGCTTTAAATTCACTACCTGCAAGTAATGAAGAATCGTAATGTGTATGTAAGCAAATGTCCATTTTCTTATAGATTAAACATTAGGCAACAATTAGACTATGTGTTATGAAAAGATGAGAGAATTTTAGCTACTTGTTTAAATGAATATTCTGTGGTAAATAGTTTATGTTTGTAGTGATGTGAGAATATTCCGATTAGTACATTATGGTACATTAATCGGGCTAATTGGGGGGCATTGCGTTGCTTCTACACCTTTCTTGGAATGAATCCTGTGGTCTGACAGTTATGATGCTTCAGAATCTGCTGAAAATTGAGGATGGGATGAACAGATTCAAACATCTTTCAACTAGGTCTTTCTCTTCCCAAATTCCATGGTTTGATGGCGCCTGCTTTTATGCTATTCAAGAAAGAGACAGTGCGTATCAAACATGCAAAATATCTTTAATCTATCACTCTTACTAATTTTCATTCTGCTCGGAATCGTTGAAGGTATATTATTATTATTCGACAAGCCACGCATTACCTCTTTCTCAATTCCCTCTCTTTTCTATACATACTATAACGTCAGCTGCTCAAGGGAGTTGACTTCTCACATTCCACCACCACTGAGATGGCCATACTGGACCACTCCTCGAAAAAGGCTTTGCCCGTGAGTGAAGGTAACATAAAAAAAAAAAATTCTATGGACTAAATTAATCACACGCAACCTCCTATAAATGACAATTTTTTGCATTCATACTAGCAGATGGGTTTGGCAATCCGAACACAAGAATATATCATTATGAACTGAACAAAATAGCCAATTTCATTCATTACATAGAAACACTAAATACATAAAATAATAAATTTAAACTCCCAAAGTCACTGCAACAAATTAAATTTTTCTATGACAACTAGTTTTGAATTAGAAAGGGTTATTGTTGGTGAGTTCAAAAGCTTCCATCCTATTTTAAAGCAACATAACAGACAACCTAGACTTGCCTCAAAACAAATCCATCTCTTTCAAAACCTCCCTTGCCACGACAATATCTTTTAAACTTACGCATGAATCACGTACGGACCTCTGATGTCACCTAACAAAAATATATAACATCTTGATCTCTCCATTATAGGGGTAAAAAAAAAATCCCCAATTTTTTCACTTTTTAGTAAACTCATACATTCCAGACACCCAATATGGTTTTATGAAAAAAAAAAAAAAAAAAAAAAAAAGTACTTCCACTCTGACTACGATTTCCCAAAACATCATAAAAAGCCTAAACAAAACACCTTCATACAGAACTATACTCACAGTCATAGACAAACAAAGCAGTAATACTATTCCCAATCCCAAACCTATCCTAATACTGAAAACTCTAAACTTTCCAATATATAGAAAGAATATTGATAAGAATACCTCTTAAAAACAATAAAAACTAAGAAAGTGTGTCCACAGGAGGCTATGTACAACATGTTCACAGTCGGTCTACGCGATCCGCAAACACAAGATACCAAATTAACAATTTACATCTCTATACAAAGCACATCCATACCTACACTAGCACCACACAAATTTACACTGAAACCCCGAAACATAACCGAACACCAACAGTGTAACAATTTTCACAGGAAAATCCTCAATTGTTTTTAATCTCCATATTGTGAATTTGATCCTTCCTCCACCCTACGTAGAACTTTAAAAAAATGTCCTAATCCTGCTCAATAAATCTTCAATGGTTCTCAGTCTCACAACTCATCATGCATTTTAAATAAAAATCATCATAAAAGGGAGACGAATATCTTCCACGAACTTACAAAAAGATTCTGTGATTAAGCCAGTCACCCTCTGACCCACATTTAATTATGTACCCTAGCATGATACCCCTACCAATGTCCCCTCCAACTAGTTAAAGAAAAAAAAAAATTTCTTCCCTCCAAATTTTCAAAAGGATGTACTAAAACCATTCAATACACAAGCAAACAAATAAAAAGGATAAGCTAGATGCATTTGTATTTCAAAACCCAAAGTCTTTCATATTTATGTCACAAGTCTCCAAGACTTTACTAGACTACTTAAAATCCCGACCTCGACACTAGTCTTATACTGACACTACAACAATTTCCACCCACTATAAACCACCTAACTAAACAAATACATATAATCATTATACAAATATATCTCTACAGTCGACAATCAAACAATTTCATCTATAAGCACCAATGAGATATTATCAGGCTCCCAAAATACTCTTACCATACAAAATCCCAATCGCATTAGTCATTCAAAATCTAAAACACATCTCAAATAACCCGACTCTTACAACACATAAAAATTGTAAATTATCTCTATGAGACATGATTGGATTGCTGTGGGACTCTATTAAACATGCATTCATACTAAATCAATTATACAAGAAATCAACTGTCTTAGTTTACTTAAAAAAAAAAAAAAAACAACAACAACAATAATTTAGTTATTATTATTTACATATAGTAGAAAAATTGTTTCATTGCCTTAAACTTGGAACCATGACTGAGGAACTAAGCAATTTTCTCCATCATAAATGCAATAATCGTTTTTGTTCCTCTTCCTCTCATCATTTCTGGTATTGTGAAAAAAATATTATTTCTTCTAAAAATGTCAATTCAGCTCTTTCTGAGCTTAATACTAAGAAGCATAAAGTCCTAATGGTATTCCTCCTGAGGTCCTTAAAACTTGTGTATCTGAGCTTGCACCCTGCCTTGGTAAACATTTTCATCTGTCTCTCCACTTCAACCTTCCTTTCTTGCTGGAAATGTGCGCTCATTCAGCCTGTGCCAACGCTCTATCATCCATCCATTTCTTTAACCTCCGTTCTTTTTAAAGGTTTCGAATCTATCCTTAACAGGAAGATTTGGAAACATCTCAATCCTTCTAATCTTATCTTTAATCTTCTGACTCTTGGTACCTCTCACTCTTCAGAGGTCCGGTGAAGCTTTCGCTGTGACGCTAGATATATCAAAAGCCTTCGATAGTTTGAGACAAAGCTTTGATTTCTAGACTTTTCTTTTGGAATATATCCTTCTTTCTGCGATCTTCTAATTTCCTTTCCTGTGTTCTATAAATAGTGGTGTTCCTCAAGGATCTGTCCTATCTATGAACCGACCGGGGCCCCGGCCAAAAATCAGGGAAAACCGGGGTTAAAATGGCAAATTATACTTAAATTTGTTTTTTTTTTTAATTTTCAGCCGATTCTGCTGAAACTTTCAGTTATATGGATTTTTTACCGGTAAGAAAAGTCCATTTCTAGCGTTTTTCCGAGTCTATTACGGTAAAAGTTTTTTTTTTTTTTTTTTGAAATTTTACCCTTTTTTAATTGAATGGCGGTGCCAAACCACTTTTTAGAATAAGCTGAAAATTGGACTATTTATTCAAAATTAAATGGGATACAAAAGTCTCTAATAGACTTTTGTTCCCAGAGTTATAGGAAAAATGTTATAAGCCAAAAACTGACCAACTATAGAAAAAAAAAATTTTTTGAACTAAAAAAATCCACCTTCAAATTTTTTTTAAAAAAAATACAACTATGACATTTCCTATTTTTGGTGTGTATAGAGAAAGGGGTGGGGCTACAAATTCCTCTATGTACTTTATTCGATGACATTCGTTGGTTTTGAGATATAGCCTTCAAGAAGGTCCATTTTTGGCCAAATTTCAAAAATTCCCAAAGTTTGAGAGGCTATATCTCGCTTCAAACAAAAAGCATTTAAATATGCACTAAATAAATATTGTTGCCCTGCCCTCTTCTAAACAATATTCACAAATAAAAAAAAATAGTATGTATTTTTTTTTTTAAATAATTTTTTCCTCCAGAAGGGTACGATTTTTGCAAATTTTTTTTCAAGTGCTTATATAACTTTTTTCTAGACGTGATATCAAAAACCTTTTCCCACCAATGCAAGAAATTGGGGCAAAGGTATTCAGCTAAATTTTGAGCATTTTTTTCAACTTTGGGTCCAAATAAGTTTCAAACCGTTATAGACTCAAAAAAATGCTCGAAATCAACTCAGAACTTCGTGAAAAAATTCACATACTTTGAAAATTTCAGCTCAATCAGTCAAATAATAATAAAAAAATTTCAAACAAAATATAAGAAAATTAAGATTTTTTTCCTTTTCTGCTAGTGAATGTTCATCTTTGTGTTTTGATTTTAGATACTCCAAAAAGATTTGGTTGAAATTTTTTACTTGTAGCACCCGGAGGTTCTCTTCTAATTTTCTGACTGCAGATGTTAACATTTAGCTATTTCGAGCCTATCCTGAAACATTGTAAAGTATTCAAATACTGCAGAAGCTGATCTTTTAGCCATATTGACTGAAAGTATAAACAAAATAATAATTTTTAAATAATGCAGCTAAATGATACAAGTTTGATACATGGCAATAAAATAACAATGATATGTTAAATTGATACAGGTTAAATTGATAATTTTATATCTTACATTTTTTCAAACTTTACCTTAGGGTCTTACTTAAGTAAACCTGTTGAATCACTATTATGAATTAGAAATTTTTTTTTTAAATTTTTGTACTTTTTTTAAACTTTAACTATACAAAACTGTAATTTTTTGATTTTTTTTTTTTTTGAGAAAATGCATATATTCATTAATTTAAGTGAATGTTGGCTATTCTACTCCTTCCTTACAATTAAATAAACCTTATATCTAATTTCCTTAACTTTAAATTTCAGTGCTTTTGACCTCTTTACAAATTTTAGGAAACCCCGGCCCCGGCCAAATTCCAACCCCTGTCGGTGCCTAGTCCTATCCCAAACTTTTTCTAATTTTCATCAATAACCTCTGTTACTTCGTCTCCTATCCACTCCCATGTCGATAACTCGACCCTTCATTACTCCTCTCAATTTGAAAGACGCTCCACCCTTCCCAACAGCAGTTAATTGTTGCAAGAAGGGTGATCCTGGAGCAACTGACCTCTGATCTTTTTCGCATTTCAAATTGGGGCAGAGAAATTATGATTGTTTTCAATGCCTCAAAAACTTAATTTCTTTATCTTTCTACTCAACACAACCTTCCATACAACTATACATCTTTGAAAACACACGACTCAAACCTTCATCTGTCCTCAATATTCTAGATGTATCTTTTTTCTTGTGATCTTTCTTGGAAGGATCACAATACTTCTCTTTCAAAACAAGCTTCTAAGAAGTTGGGTGTTCTGAAGCGTGTCGTGATTATTTTAAGCCACCCCAGTTGCTTGCTCTCTCTAGGAGTGTTGTTCGCCTCACACATCTGTGGTGGTTCCACACACAGCTCTTTCAAAAAGGAAGAGTTTATGGCTTTTCATCTTATAAACTGGCTCTTACACTCTCATCTTTCTGCTCGTCAAATTGTTGCGTCAATCTCCCTATACCATCGCTATAACAACAGACACCGCTCTTCTGAGCTCTCGCATCACATACATCCTCCATTGAAAAGTGCTCGTGTGACATGACTTTCTACACAGTCTCATCCTTTCTCTGACTGATTCTCCAACCTCAGACTTAACCAATAAGCTCAATTTTACATGCACTTTACTGGTAAAGTCTGAAACACACTCCCTTTACCAGTTTTCCCAACTTCCTTTGACTTGCACCTTTAAACAGTATATCTAGTCACGTCAGCCATTAGCAGGGTTGGTGATTTTTTTGTTTTTAAAAAAATAAAAAAATCAATGATTTTTTTGATTCTTTTGATTTTTTTAAAAAATAATAAAACTTTTTTTTTATTTGTTTTATTTTGTCATATTTTTTGATACATAATGATATAACATATATTAGTTCCTTCTTACTGTGTTAAAAAACTTTAAAGTAGTTTATATATTAGAAATATAACTTCCTTAATATTTGGTTCAAGATTTCATATAGGGTAATACAAGAATCTGATCTTCATTAATATAATTTATCCAATATAGAACTGTTAGAGTTTAGAATTCCTAATATATATTCAATCAAATCTTCAACAAAATTTTATTGAGCCTTAATCTTATGCAATTTGAGGTTATAGACAAAAGAGAAAACAGAAAAGACAATTCCATTTAATTTTCAACCATTTAAATTTTTATACAACATTATAAGAAAACAATATTCCTCTATATAAATTATAAAAGAAAGAAAATTTAAGCACTTTTGATGCATAATCATTAATCCATAAATTAAATACATAACTTGCAATATATATATATATATATATATATATATATATATATATATATATATATATATATATATATATATATATATATATATATATATATATATATATATATATATATATATATATTTTTTGCAAGTTATGTATTTAATTTATGGATTAATGATTATGCATCAAAAGTGCTTAAATTTTTTTCTTTTATAATTTATATAGAGGAATATTGTTTTCTTATAATGTTGTATAAAAAAATTTAAATGGTTGAAAATTAAAAGGAATTGTCTTTTCTGTTTTCTCTTTTGTCTATAACCTCAAATTGCATTAGATTAAAGCTCAATAAAATTTTGTTGAAGATTTGATTGAATATATATTAGGAATTCTAAACTCTAACAGTTCTATATTGGATAAATTATATTAATGAAGATCAGATTCTTGTATTACCCTATATGAAATCTTGAACCAAATATTAAGGAAGTTATATTTCTAATATATAAACTACTTTAAAGTTTTTTAACACAATAAGAAGGAACTAACATATGTTATATCATTATGTATCAAAAAATATGACAAAACAAATAAAAAAAAAACAGTTTCATTATTTTTTAAAAAAATCAAAAAAATCATGATTTTTTCATAAAAAAATCAATTGATTTAATCAACTGATTAAATCAATTTGATTTAATCAATGCCAACCCTGGCCATTAGCAACCATATTTCTTAAATTTCCCCAACTCTGGTGGAATTAGGTAGGCCTATGGCCTTTGCCCACCAGAGGATTTATATATTATATATATATATATATATATATATATATATATATATATATATATATATATATATATATATATATATATATATATATATATATATATATATATATATATATATATATATTGTACAATAGTGGTTCAAAGCATGGCAATTTTAAATGTTGGAGTAAACAGAAAAAAAAAAAAAAAAAATTTTTTCAGCAGTTTCACAGACATATTTCAAACAATAAATTTGATATTTTAGACCTATAAATACAAAAATGTATGGGCAATTTTGGCAATTAACAATGTTAAATTCCAAAATCTAAAAATTAACATAATACTTAAACATTTAAAGCAAAACTGAAAAATTTTAAATTTTAAAAAAAATATTAAGTCATTTTGGTATTAGTCTAGAATTCTAAATTGACCAAAACTTTCAAAACTTGTTTTTCTATCTTTTGCCAAAGATAAAACTAAAAAATTTATAGTACTCACTCTAACGAAGGCTTTAATTTTCATTTTCTTTTTAAGTTTTTTTTCTGACATTTCCTTTGTAACCTTTTTTGGGTACCTATCAATGCCTGCTACTAAGGCATGTTCGTACGGTCTATCCTGGGTACCTGTGTGATAAAATTTAATGTCACATTTACATACAACTTCAAAATAATTAAACTGATAAAACTATAATAATAATTATAATAATTCAATACAATTACTTTATCAAAAAGCTAAAGAGGAGTTTTTAGATAAAAAGTACCAACCTTCATCATTGGTTTTTACTACAATGGCCTTTTTGCCAGCCATTTTGCCTGAAAGGCAAATGACAACACGCCCGGCTTTATATATTTTCACCATGGCTTCTGAAATTTAAAAAAAAAAATTATACAATTTTAATAATTAAATTAATTATATAGTATTAAGATGCCTTTTTATAGAAGGCTTTGGCACAAATGACAAAATAAAACCTAGTAATACAAAAATATCTTGTATTATCTATTTAAATAGATGAACCATTTTTAAATGTATTAACGTTTATAAATAATTATAGAGTTGTTTACAGTTAATAAAGTATTTTGATGAATACAGGTATCCCCTGATTAAAGCATTTTCAATTGACATCACATTTTTAAAAATAAAATAAATTTGAATTGTGCACACTAAATTAAATGAACACAAAAATTAAAGTTAATGTCAATAATTTTTCCATATTTCAGTAACAAAATTGTTGAGATCTACACCAAAAAAAAAAAAAAAAAAAAAATGGAAATAATTAACAAAACTATATAATTATACATGTAACATGCAATTTATTAAGCAAAATCATAAACAATATTCTTGAGTGAACTAAAGTAATATGTAAAACCCCATCAATACCACTAAAGAATGACAAAAATACCCACTAATCATTGGCTAACTACAACTATTCCAATTAGGCTGTCATGATAAACTATTTGAAATCCATGATGATTCATATACCGTGCAAGTGAATCACCATCAACGACTACTTTTTTACAAATCATTTGAAAAATTAGGCTTACTTTTTGACATGATCATTTCTGTACATCAATAATTATATAGTTTACTTATAACCCTCTGTCACTTGTCTACAACAATATGATTTATTATACCTAACATCTTAGCGCTATTTATAGCTTCTAAACACTTATTACTAACTTTCAGATTACAACTCAAACAAATCTTATTCTTGGGTTCACAACTCAAGCAGATCTCTTTTTTTCTATTGTAATATTGCACCTAAATCATTCATCTCTCTTTTTCTATTGTAATATTGTACCTAAATCATTCATCTGAGTAACTGGTATAAAGAACCTTAACTTCTTACTAGCAAAATTCTTGCTCCTGAGAACAGCAGGAGGGATACTATTAGGACTGTACACCTTCTCATCATTAAGTTTAGCAGAGAGAGAACTGAAATTACTTCTTTATAAGAAATTACAATATTAAGTATGAGTTGGAGGGGTTTGAAAGAAGAGGTATAGATCTGGAATTAAAGGAAAAGAATTCAGTGCCAGTAGAAGGTAAAATGGCAGCTGGCCTGTCAGAAGATACTAGATGAGGGAAAGAGGAAGCAAAGTTAATATTTTTGGCAAAATGCCAAAAAGGGCACGAGAAGGAACCAGAAAGATTATTGCATTAATGATTCCAGGATGAAATATAAGTTCCAGGAGTTTGAAGATAATGGTAATCCCTGAAAACATGAAAAGATGATGCAGACTCAGATAGTTATGATAGACAGTTCTAAAATATTGAGCTGTCTGAATCAGCGCCAACCACTGAATATAATCCATTTTGCTTATACAATCGGATATAATATTCACCAAAATTTCCCAGTTGGTATCTTTCATGTATAAGTCAACATAGTTACAAACATTCAAGGAGATAAAATTAGAACCTCATTGTTCCTGGTTAGATTTCAAAAGTTAAAATGATCAAATATGTTTTGCAAATTCCAGAAAAGTTAACAGTTTAGGCGTTCCAAATCTTGGGAGTATATGAACTAAATATTCTTTAAGGTATCTTACAAATTTTTTAATTTAGGATGCAACTATCCTCAATGGACCCACTAGATCAAGCTTAATTATCTCATGCATTTGAGGGCTAAAGTATAATTTTCAGAAGATGCAATCAAAATGTGTGATCAGGTATTTGGACTAAAAAAAAAAAAAAAAATAATATAATAATATATATATATATTTGAAGCTTTCAGTTAAAATAAAAAAACTGGCAAGTGAAATAGGCATGTTTAAGCTGGAATGATATACTATGAAGTCTAGTCTTCCTTATTTGTGACTACACAGGTCATTTAAATAAGCTGCAAAGGATATTGATCTTGCATTATCAGGATGAAGTTAAGGAAACTCCAAGGAGGAGAAATTGTTCAGCTTTATGAGTTCAATTCAAAATTTGGCAGACAACAAACCAAATCCAAGAGCAAATTAACACAAATATTTCAGTCAACTTTGCATTTCTGAAGGAAGGGATATATTGACATATTAGAAATATCATGAGATGTTTCAAACACTAGCAAAGTCGGCACAGAAATATTTGGCTATTCCTACATTTTCTGCACCTGAGGAATATTTAATATCACAAAAACTATTTCATACAATATCAGTTGACTAATAAGAATTTTGAAACAATGTTTGTGAATTTTTTTTTTTTTTTTTTTTGGGGGGGGGGGGGGAAGAATAATTACACTGGGTAACAGCCAAAAAATCGTCAGGGGTTTCTCAGCATATTTAGACTAATTTTGGTGTTCTGAGTCCAAAAATCACCTTGGTTTTGCTCTATCAGGTCAACTTTTTGAGATACAGCCATAGGCCTACCTGACGAGCTATACATATGATAATTATCATATGTATAGCTCGTCAGGTAGACCTATGGCTGTATCTCAAAAAGTTGACCTGATAGAGCAAAACCAAGGTGATTTTTGGACTCAGAACACCAAAATTAGTCTAAATATGCTGAGGTTTTGAGTTCAATCCTATAACTATGTCCTATAACTATAAATGTCTGTAGCGAACAAACCAGACCTGATTGAAAAAAACAAAGGCCATTTTCGGACTCAGCGCATCTCAAATAGTCTAATTCCACTGGAAAACCCTGGATGATTTTCCAAAAAAAATTTTTTGTTACCCAGTGTTATTAAAGCTTAATTCTTTTCAAATATTTTTTATTCAATATTTACCTTAAATATATTACATTAATTCAAATACTTTGAATTTATCTTAAAATTATAATTTCAATTGCTAATAACCTAAATTTTTTAAAATTAAAATATACTTGTACAAATTTCATATTTTGCGCTTCATTATGGTTTCTGTAATGTAATAACATAATAACATTAAAAGTTATACCAAAAACTATGAGCTTTACTATAAACAGACAACAATTATTGTAAATATAGTGCAACATTTTTAAATTATAATAAAATGACGTATAAATATTGAATTTAATTATATTTAAATAAAAATTAATATTTATTTTTTGTGCCTCATCTTTGGGAATGGTGGTATTTACTTTTTAATATTTTATCAAATATAGATTTTCATATTGATATATCATTCACTCATATATACCTATATTGAAAGACCAGTATCAAAGTTCAAAATACAATTTCTTTATATTTTTTATTGTACAAAAGTGCTCTCCCTCATTTCATTAAGCTTAATTCAATATATCGTCTCTTTTTAGTGTCAATAGAGTATAAAAAGCCCTCTTGGTTCTTAAAATTATCCAGTTACTATTTTTAAAGACGAGCATCCATAATGGTACATATGAAAAAATGTATAATAAAAAAAAATAAATAAAAAAATATGATTGGATAAGGTATACCTTACATTTATATCATTTAACAGGTTCTAATTAATAACTTACTTTCTCAATAAATTAAATATAAAAGTTATACCAATACCTAACTGAAGCTAGTAAACTGTACTATTTCCTAAAATATTAAAGCTTTTATTAAGGCATACAGAAAATAGATAGATTTAAAAAAATCTACATTTAAAGATTTGGGCAAATTCTTGGCTCAGGTAAGATGATTTCTATTATTTCTACTCTATTAAAGCTACAAAGTATACAAAAAAAAAGAAATTAATAATGCCTAACTGATAAAGACTACTTTCCATACAAATATATAAAAAAAAAAACAATTTTACTATAAAACTGGATATATATAATAGAAAACATAAGCTACTATTTTCAATTTTGAAATAATGGAATTTCAATATAGTAATGAATGATATATTGATAATATATATCAATATTACAATTTGCTTTAAATATCTATATATACTAAAGTTAACTCTTCTCAATTTATAGTGAGAAGGAATGAGAGCAGAGCTCCTTGTTGGCAAACAGTCTTGCATTTAAATATAATTCAATATTGAAACTGATGTATCAATTTATTAAACAAAATTACAAAATTCATATACAATGATACACATTTTCTTTACAGCAAGAAAAATAAGGTTTTTAGTATATTTATTGTACAGATTGTGATTTTATCTTAATTTTATTTTATTTACTATTTATATTCATATTGACACTATATTTTTTATTTTTAATATATTAAAAGTAAAAATCAAAATGGATCACCAGGAGCCAGGACTATATCAAGCTTTGGAATAAATACCATTTTCCTCAAGGTGCAGCCAAGTCTACTAAGTTTTAAGGTAATTGTGGTGTTCAACAGCATTTTTTTTCTTAATACATTGAAATTACAAAGATGAAATGAACTGAATTCAATTTTTTCCCTTAAATTGAGGCATGGAAAATGATCTTGTATACTAGAAGTATTAAAAATATGAAAAATGTAATTAAGAAATAAATACCATAATTTAACATATGGATTCAATGATAAATTATCATTTGTCTTTGCATTACTAGGTTGCTACATCAGCATGGAAGGATAAGAAATTTTATAGCTATTTTGGAGCTTAAAAAAAAAAAGAAAAAAAAATTTTTAAACCATAAAAAAAATTTTACAAAATGAAATTAAATGATGAAAGTATTTCTTTTCTTCTTTATTTACATATTTTAATTTTTGTGTAACAATAGCATTTTCTTTATGCTCTGAAAGACTGAGTTGGCCAGGTTAGGCCTACTTGAATACATTTATCCTTTAAGTTTAAAATATCAAACTAATTTGTTAGATCTAATAAAAGTTTGACAAAATCTACCCTTTATTTAAAGGGTATAAGTGCTCTAACAGCTAGTAAACCTTGTGAATATTGCCTTTTTCAATAAAAAAAATTGTTTCCATTAACTTTATTCATAACATTGTCTTTGTAGTTTTCATATATTACGTAAAAATTACTTTTAATATTTTTTTTAGCTCCAAAATATTTATAAATTTGCATAAAATTCACTCTGATACTGATACAGCAACCTAGTAATGCAAAGTCACAAAATACAGTTACACAATGTGTGATGAAATGATTTGAATCATACAATTTGTTAAATAATAGTACTTGTTACTCTTAATTATATTTTTTAGTGTACAAAATTATTTTCTGAGCCTCAATTTACAGAAAACAAAACTACTTCATAGTTCTATTAAGGGAGGGGAATGCTCAGTTGACCCCTACTTTTACCAGTTTTTTTTAGGTCACAATCTCTCCTAACCTGGGACTATTAGTCCTGGAATACAAAATCCTTCTCAATCAGATATTTTTATTAAAAAAAATAATAGTTTCAGAGTAATTAATTGCCTATATGACAAAAAGGGTAAATATACATGATTCATCCCTTTCCTAATATTTATTATTCAAAATATAAACTGGAAATGTACTGTATATTGAAGAAAAAGAAAAATTGGTCAAAATCAAATTCACTATATTAAAATACACTTAAGGTAGTAAAAATTGATTTCAAATATCATAAAGCTTGGCTTTCATCTGCAACTTTGACAATATGTAGTAAGAAATTGGGTAGAGAAATAATCAGAACATATATCAATACTTATTACTAATAATTTGATATGGCACAATACTAGGAATGTACCGATAGTATCAGCCATTTTTTTGTTTTTTTTGGGTATCGATATTGGTTAATATGGCTGATACTTGGCCTATACTCCGATACTCCTTACTTTTTGGGTGAAGAATTATGAGAAACTTTTAGATTAAAAAATAAATCTAGTTTCAATATATAAAAGTTCTAATAAGGAATTCCTTAAGCTAGCCCATAATTCATTTTCCTAGTGTGTGTATATATATATATATATATATATATATATATATATATATATATATATATATATATATATCCCAAAAAAGAACAGGCTCTCTCCAGATATGAGTGAAACTTTAATATTTTTACATCATAATTTGAGGGTATTTGAATTCGACTATCAAGTAATCTCTTTACCATAAAGGGGTATATTATGCCATGTTTGAATAATAGCATTTTTTATATTTTGTCTTTCCTGCTGATTAATTGAGGTCTCTTCTTTTATTATTTTTATTCTTTATATTGTAGCTAGTTAAAGAATCTTGTAAATTGTAAGCATTTTAAAACATAAAAGCGAGTAGCTAAACTTTGTTAATACTTACTGGAAAATGGAAATGGAATATTTTTTTAAAAACAAACATAAAAAAGTTATTAGTATTATATTTGCATTTATTATTCCTAAAAGATATTTTAATTTATAAAATATACTTGGGCACAACCAAATATGAAATACATAACTAAGATTTGCCTAGTAGTATACAAATTTTCTATCTTATTACTGTGTATTTCTTATAATAATTAGAGTATCGGTATCAGCACCTAAAAAATAGAGTATTGGTATCTGCCTCTTTACTGGTATCGGTACATCCCTACACAATACCTCTCTATTTTTCACTATATTGAAAATATGAAATCAAAATAAGTTTAAATGCATTCTACACAATTTTCTTTCACGGAAGAGTAATATAAAATACAAAAAAAAAAATTCTGTGACTGGCCTTCATTTGTATAAAAATAGCAAAAACAACTGAATACAAGGTTAACATATTTGTCCTTTGACTTGTTATTTTCTACAATGTACTATAATATAACCTTTGATATATAGAAATATTGATACATTAATGCAAATTTTTTGACATCTGTATTATTTAGCTTTCATTTCATTTATATCTATTAATATTATTATTATTATTATTTAGTTTTATAATAAACTTAGTTTGGCTTAACATAACCTGTATGACCAAAGTTTGCCATGAGATACAATTTTCATCTATCAGGCCAGTAATACATAGCAAACTTCAGTCATTCAGGTTATGATAAGTCTAAGTACGCTACAAAACTAAATAATAGTAATAATAATAGGTATAAATGAAATGAAAGCTAAATAAAAATACAAATATTAAAAATTTGCACTGATATATCAGTTTCCATATATTGATATATTCAATCTGGCACAATAACTTTCTCTAAAAAGATAGGAAACGGAGACATCCAAGAAAGTTGCTGCTAAAAGTGTATTATAGGACAGTTTAAAAGACAGTTGACTTCCTCTTTGCAGCATATATAGTATATTTTTTTTATTTTTTTGGTGGTTTTCTTTTTATTTTATATTTATATTATTCCTCCGTGAATGAAAAGAATGTGCAGAATGCATTTAAACATTTTGACTTCATATTTTCAGTAATTGTGAAAAATAGATAGGTATCGTGCCAGATTGAATTATTACCCTAACCTAACCTTAATTTAAAGGGTAATTGTACACACTCAGCCAGAAAATAGGTCTAACCTAAATAAAAAGGTACTAAAATGTAGTTTTAAGAATTTCAAATATTTAGCAACGTTAAGAACTATTGATACATTAATATTGAAAATTTTTGTGGTCATTCTCTACCAACTTCTTTCGCTATAAGGCGTAGGCACGTTCGGTGTAGTCAGCCTAATACCAGTTAACAACAGGATTTTTGGTACTAAGTATTTTTAAATTTATTGAATTTTTATTTTCTTCAAAAAAACATTACTTATCCAGTTTTGATTTTGAATAACAAATACCAGGTAATAGATGAACCCTGCATAACCAAAAATAATAATTAGAAAAATAAAAATAAACTAAATTAATACTATTCTCAAACTCTTACAAACAAAACTCAAATTTCATGGACTAACAGCCTCATTCAAGAATAATAGACCTAAGTTAGAGTTGGTAAACGAAGCACACAAAAATATTAAATTAGGTCTCGAACGTTAAAATTAAGTAAAATATAGTCTAATCGTCATTAAAGAAAATGTTATACGCTCAAAAAATTAAATAATTCTCCTGAACAAGTAAAACAAAATGTAATAAAAACTATGATATTAAGTTATTTTAATCTTATTTCAACTTACCAAATTTTACATAAAATAGGAGAAGAAACTCGACAAAGAAAAAAAAACTCTAAGCGGCTACACAATTCACATGTGGATATGAAGGTTGCCACTTTAGCGATATGGTTGTCACCAAAAATTGTTCCAAATATCACTATAATTCCATAAGTTGACATTATTTTTCTACTAGCCTCATGTTTTTGAAATAATTTCAAATTAGAATATATTAGGATTCTAAATAAATTATTGTTTATGAAAATTTAAATAACCAATTAAAAATGTGAACTGTTTTGGAATTATTTTGTTGAATACTTAAGGTAAATAGTATATATATATATATATATATATATATATATATATATATATATATATATATATATATATATATATATATATATATATATATATATATATATATATATATATATATATATATATATATATATATATATATATATATATATATATATATATATATATATATATATATATATATACAAAGTAGCCAGTTTATCGCTAAAATTTTTATGAGGGCGTTGCCAAATAAATAGTTTTAAATCACAAAACTATAATACTCACTAAAATTTTAATTTAAGTGAATTAAAATTTGGTAATTGCATAGTAAAAATATAATTGAAATTAAAATAATTTAGATCAATGCTATAAATTTTGGACAATTATGAATTCATAATATTCCCTCAAAAACAGTAAAATATAAAATGGCTTCGTAAATAACAAAGGGTTACTTTGATAATCACAAATATTTTTATATTTATCTTTATTTTCTT
>SEYY01021978.1:90000-102500 GCA_009176605.1 Armadillidium nasatum
GGAAATTATCCCTACCAAAATGTTTTTAAACGACGCCAAGAGGATTTTAAAAATAGTTTAGACAATTTTTTGAGATTGCTCATGCCGATGCACTTCAAAAAATCAAAATAGAAGATAGAATGTTTTTACGAGAGAGAGCCAGGACAATCTTGCTATTTACCTGGCGCAGATAAAAAAAACTGACTGGAATAGAGGAAAGGGTAAGAAGACAAAAAAAGCAATAGAGGAAGAGAAAAACCGAATTAAATACATGTCGTAAGTATCAACCTCTTCATCGCCATACGATTTTTCCCATCCGCCAGAAGTTAGTAATCAGCTACCTTCCATTTACTGTAATGTAATTAGTAATCAATTAAAAACTTTCTAAATTAAAGTAGCTAGTGATTAGCTTCACCCAAAGTAGGTAGACTCATCTTTGCTATCATCAATAATTTGAAGCTCTCTACGCATCGTCAGAAAAACAGACCACAACATTATTATTCCTCTTCCCTATAATGTGCTGTATCGAATGTTACATGCAGCATATCTTTCATTTGATCATCAATATACTATAGGACGTCAAACCGAGCTCTGAAAATAAAATTTAAACATGTCCATGAATAAGATTTTCTCACAGTTATAATACAGAATAGTTTCCCCCCCCCCCTTTTGCAATGCTAAACTGATCTTGAGATGTTCCACAGCAAGTCATGGTCCGGTTTGGTGACCTTCGAAGAGTATTATTTTATTCAAAAAGTCACCGTTTAATTGTATCTGTACATACTATGGTGCCATGAAAATCTTCCAAATAAATATGAAGTGTTCTTACTATGGTAAAGTTGTCTCCGATTGTCAGCAGCTTAATAAAGGGGTCTTCTACTGCAGTCGTTGTACATAACCTGCTCTGCTATGGTCTCTTATTAAGTTCGTTTGTCTCCCTATAACGTCGAATCATTCTAGAAATGATAGTGCGTGACACATAGAACCTTAATTCTCTTGAGTTTGCTGTGTGAGTACCGTTTATCAAGCAAATTTACAATTTAAACGCATTAATATCACTTGTTAAATCACGCCTCCTATACTCCAGTGTTACCAACTTTCTGTCCACTATTTGCTTTCTACAGGAATAAGTCACTACTTGATGTTTTGTAGGAGAATACAACTATAGTCTCTCGTTACTTTCCTTGGTTTGCCATTTCTCTTTTTTGACAATGCTGAAATTCTCCTGCCTTTTCATAGTTCCAGTAATTGTGTATTATGTATTTTCTTGAAAACATTCTACCCCATTAAAATTTTATCAAAAGCAATTTTTTTAAATTTCATAATACAACTTTAATTTACATAGGTGAGTATATTTTGCTACATGCTGAATCAGAGTTATTATAAATATAAATGTTTAAATGAATATGTTTATTACTCTCAGTAGTCTCTAAGATACAGCTATTTGGATATTGTTAAAATAATATAAGATCAAAATTATGTTTAAATTATTTTGTTTTTAAATTGACTGAACCTTAATACACATTATAGCCCATGTTCTAAAATGTATGTCGTTTTATAGAGTCCGCATGCTGTTTTCCTATGCAAGTATCGCTATTCAAAATGCGAGCAACCAGTTTCTCTATGTCTTATTTGATAAACGTTATTTATTAACCATTCACCATAAACCATAATTAAAAGGAGAAAAAGGCAGGATACCATGACAACTAATGAATTGGACAACCAAGGCCAATCAATTATCCAAAGAAAGTTTGGTTTAGGGTAATGAGCTACTTCACAAGCAGTATATGAGGAGTTCAACCACAATGATGGTACATTCTTGTCTATATCATGAAAGGAAAATCCTTTTGCAGTCCTGACAATATTTCTTGCAGCATTTGAAGGTATCTTCTCTTGTTAGATTATTGTCAATGTTACTGTCGATGATACAGCATTATGCATTTACTGGAAAATGAAACTAGAAGCTACTATAATTGAACTTTCAGGGTGGTGTCAGTTCGAGATGCTCTTCGAACTTCTTGAATTGTACATGGGAAGAAAAAACAGCTGAATGAGGGGGTTCCTTAGCTCCTAGACCACTCGAAGAGATCCTTCGTCACCTAAATCAACTGCATCTATATCGAATAAATTCAAAATTAACTGGTTAAAAACTATTAAGGTTAAGGTACAGTCGTCAACAGAAGTTCGTTCCTATTAAGCTGGAAATAAATATTTATTTAAAATGGGGATCATTTCAGGTTCAGCCAATCACAGTTCAATTAAGCCCCGCTCAATGTTTTTATTTTCTTTTTATTCAAAATAGAGATTTTATGAAATGATCTCCATTTTATATAAATATTTATTTCCAGCCTAATAGGAACAAACTTCTGTTGACGACTGTACCTGTTAATTGTTTTCACATTTTATTTTTGAAGTTATATATATATATATATATATATATATATATATATATATATATATATATATATATATATATATATATATATATATATATATATATATATATATATATATATATATATATATATATATATATATATATATCGAGTGACCATACCTTTACTGCTAATTAAGAAGTCTTGGAGAATTGCAACGCAAGTGTAATTATTTTGCTCATTTTAATTAAATATAAATATAAAATATATATATATATATATATATATATATATATATATATATATATATATATATATATATATATATATATATATATATATATATATATATATATATATATATATATATATATATATATATATATATATATATATATATATATATATATATTTAGTATATATATATATATATATATATATATATATATACTATTTCTTTTAATAAATAATTTTTAGAATTTTTAATTTTAAAATTTAATTTGTACTTAAAAAGTACTTGATTTTTTCCAAGTACATTTGGCTAAAGTACAAGTACAAGTACTTGTACTTACACCTAAGCCTATATATATATATATATATATATATATATATATATATATATATATATATATATATATATATATATATATATATATATATATATATATATATATATATATATATATATATATATATATATATATATATATATATATATATATATATATATATATATATATATATATATAGTTGCAATGTTTGGAGTACAATAAAAATCACTTTTAAAATTGGAATCAAAATATATATATTTGGAGGAAGAAAGTTTTTTAATATAAAATTTTAGATAAAAAGTTTGGATGAAGTTTAGATAAAAGTTTATCCGAGCCTATATAAAAATAGAACTGATGGTATGGATTATGTGCTACTCTTGCCATATATATATATATATATATATATATATATATATATATATATATATATATATATATATATATATATATATATATATATATATATATATATATATATATATATATATATATATATATATATATATATATATATATTCTATTTTGTATTTTTTTTTAATTTTACCTCTGGTGGGCAAAGGCCAGAGACCTACCAAATTTCCACCAGAGAAAGGAGCAAATCGGGATCCTGGTCAGATTAAAGGCCGACATGTCCCGAGACACGGCGTTTGATGGTGTGTATGTTATGGGAAATTGGGTAAATAGATGAAGGGAGTGTGTTCCAGACTTTACCAGTAGAGTACATGTAAGATTGAGCATAGCGGTTAAGTGTGGGGTCAGAGAGTTGGACAAAGAAAGGATGAGACTGTGTAGAAAGACGTGTCGTACGAGCTTTTCTCAACGGAGGAGGTATGCGACTTGAGAGTTCAGAAGAGCAGTGTCCGTTGTAATAGCGATAAGTATAGAGAGAGTGACGCAACAATTCGACGGGCAGAAAGAGATTGAAGAGAATTAATAAAATTAGGAGAGTTGATAAGACGAAAAGCCCTAGACTCCACCTTTTCAAGGAGAGCTGTATGAGTGGAACCACCCCAGATGTGTGAAGCGTACTTCGCATACAGAGGGTGAACAACACCCCTATAAAGAGCAAGCAACTGGGGTGGTGTGAAGAAGTTCTGAGGGTGCCTCAGAACACCCAATATCTTAGAAGCTTGTTTAAAAAGAGAAGCAATGTGATCTTTCCAAGAAAGATCTTGAGAAAAAGAAGCACCAAGAACATTAAGGAGAGATGAAGGTTTGAGTTGTGAGTTTTCGAAGAAGACGTCATAGTTGTGTGGAAGATTGTGTCGAGTAGAGAGATGGAGGAATTGAACGTTGTGGAGGCATTGAAAACGATCATGTATTCTCTCCCTTAATTTGAAATGCAAAAGAGATCAGAGGTTAGTTGCCCAAAGGCCACCCTCCTTGCGCATATTAACTGTTGTTGAGAGGGGTGCCTTTCAAAATGAAAAGAGTAGTGAAGGGTGGAGTCATCTGCACAATAGTGGATAGGAGATGAAATAATAGGGAAAAAGCCATTAATGAAAAGCAGAAAAAGTGTTGGGGATGGGAGAGACCCCTGAGGAACACCAAATAATTTTTCATTATTCAGTGCCGTTTGATCCTTTAGGATGTTCATTTAACTTTACCATATCGTATAACCAGTCATCCTTTTATGTGCTCTACCTGAACTTTAATTGTATATTTTAATTTGTGAAGTTGTGTTATTATTTATTCTCTGTGTTAATCCATTTATTTTTCCTTTTAGGTAATTTGAAAATGGATTTTGAAATAAATCCGAAACGTCCTTTGTTTAATATATTTATTTGCTTATTCATTTTATCATCACTATTAAATTTAAATTATTAATTACTTTCAATGATGCTTCCTACGCTGTTCGCTGCATTATTATTATTATTATATATTATTATATATATATATATATATATATATATATATATATATATATATATATATATATATATATATATATATATATATATATATATATATATATATATATATATATATATATATAATATATATATATATATATATATATATATATATATATATATATATATATATATATATATCCTCATTACTTTACTTTTTGTTGGATTTATCCCAAATCCTTTGTTTGCACATTTCCCTACAAACTCTCTCACCAATATTCTCAATTTTTCCTCAGAATCCTCCACAAACACCGTATCATCGGCAAATAGAGTAACATTTACCTCCCATTCACCCTTCTCACTTCTCAGCCTAATACCTTTCTCTTCTCTAACTAAAACATCCATCAGCAGGTTAAACAACCATGGGGACATAAGCGTCCTGCCATTCATGAGGCACTCTCCCTTCTTACCAACACACATTAAACATTCTAACCAGACAGTTAATCAAATCTCCAGATCCCTCCCTTATCATTTCCCCATAAAAACGGTCCACGTTCCTTACAGCTACTTCCACCTTCTCTCTACTAATACTCCTCTCCTCTTCCCTAGACACCACCTCCCCGCTATTCCTTTCTGTCACCCCTTCTCCAATCACTCTCCTCCCATTGAATAATTCACAATAGAACCCTCTCCATCTCTCTCCTATATCTTTCTCTCCTTTTATTAACCACCATCTTCCCCTATCACTCCTTCCCCCTGCTCTTCTCTTCCTATCCTCACTCTATTCACCTCCTTACAGAACATTTTACTTCTCTGCCTAAAATTTTCTGCTCCACTACTCTTCTACTCTCTTTTTCGCCCTCTTAACATCCTTCTTCACCTCCCTACATCTCTCCTTATACTCCACCCAGTCCCTATCCTCGTTCGTACCTAAATAACTGTTAAAGACTTCTTCTTTCCTTTTCACTAAATTCTCCAACTCGTCACTCCACCACTCACCCGCCACTGCTCTTCACCACACACACCCTTCTAGCAATCTCCACCAATGCTCCTTTCAATTCACCCCATTCTTTTCCACTATCTCCACCTCGCTCTCCATTACCTCCCTCTATTTTCCCTTATTCCACCAATGTAGTCTTCTCCATTTCTTCCAGTTTTTCCACTCTCTCACCACCTCCATCACCTTCTCTCTTACTCTCACTCTCTCCCAACCCCCTTTCGCTTTTACTCTCGCCACTACCAAGTAGTGTTCTGAGATAACCATTGCAGCACCCCTTAATACCTTAACATCTAACAGCCTACTCCTACTTTCCCATCTCACGCACACATAATCCTAAAGCCCTCTTTCCCTGTTCACCTCACACTCCCACGTATAATTATGAATATCTCTCTTCCTAAACCATGTATTCCCTATCGTCAGACCTCTTAAAACACATATTCCATATATATATATATATATATATATATATATATATATATATATATATATATATATATATATATATATATATATATATATATATATATATATATATATATATATATATATATATATATATATATATATATATATATATATATATATATATATATATATATATATATATATATATATATATATATATATATATATATATATATATATATATATATATATATATATATATATATATAAATATTATATAAAAAAATTCAGAAAATTAAATTAGAGATGAAGATTAAAATAAAAAAACAATTGTGGCAATTTGTTAGTATGTAAATCTACTCTCTATCTATCTATCTATCAATCTATCTATCTATCTATCTATCTCTATCTCTATCTTCTTCTCTATCTCTCTCTTGTTCCACTTTCTCAGTTATTCGTTTTCTATCTTTTTCGCTTTCATTCCTCTCTCTCTCTATCTTTCTTTCTTTATCCCTCTCTTTCTCTCTTTTCTCACGTTTTGCTTTACTCTCTTTTTAATTAATTAAGGAAATTGGATCTTGAATAGAGAATGAGCTTAAGAAGAAACGAAGAAATAAAGAAATAAGGTTACTAAAATGAATATTTAATATCAGAGAGAGAGAGAGAGAGAGAGAGAGAGAGAGAGAGAGAGAAGAGACAGAGAGAGAGAGAGAGAGAGAGAGAGAGAGAGAGAGAGAGAGAGAAATGTCTTAATTTACTTAATTGGTGAAAAGCAAAATGAGTTATTTTTTAAAAAAATGTATGCAATGCAAATAAAATATAAAGAAATCATATTTTAACCTAAAAAAATTGCTATTTTAAATTTAAAAATTTTATTTAATATTTTGGCAAATATATATATATATATATATATATATATATATATATATATATATATATATATATATATATATATATTATATATTATATATATTTGTATATATATATATATATATATATATATATATATATATATATATATATATATATATATATATATATATATATATAAGGGGAGAATAAATAAAAGTACTCCCTCCTGGGCATAACCACCGTGGAGATAGGGTCTGCTAAATCATTCCGTTTCATTCCGTTGCCCTTTGGTTCGTTCTCTTTTCTCATTTCACCTTCTCAGTGGTTCTCTAGTGTACCCTTGACCCATATTGGAGTGCTTATGTACCCAATACCTTCCCCTTCTTCACATATACATCACAAATTAGAAGTGTTTTCTTTTACATTACCTTTTCAAAATCATTAAAAATGACGAAACCTAAAGCTGCCTCGGAGAAGCCTAGAGGGGTGGCATCCAAAAGTAGCCCCTCATCCACTCCTTCCCACTTCACCACTTGGGAGTTGGTGATCTTGGGTGATGGGTTGGTGCAACCAAAACCTTGCTGCCGGCTTGCCCTGGTGCACGGTATTCTTTTTTGCATTAATTTCTGCCACATTCATTGTCTCTTGTCTAATTTATATATTGTCGAACTCAACCTCTCTTCTTCTTACAGACCTCATCTCTGGTTCTTAACTGAAACTCAGGTGCTTGAATGCTCTAACAGTATGCCCTACTCTGTTTCCTCCTTCTGTCTCAATCATCAATTTTCAGCCAAAGGTGAATGTTGCGCATATGTGGGTAACGATGTTGTCTGTTTTCGTGTATCTAATCCGAAGTCTTCCGAATTCTCTACTTTATAGTATAAGCTCTCTTGCAATTATACAACTAAGGTCATTTTTTCTGTCAATTTATCTCCTAACTCTTCTGACTGTAAAAAAAAAATTCGATCTTCTTAACTCTAAAATAGAAGACATTCTTTCCTATTCTCCTTTCTCTGAAATCATGATTTAAACGTTCACCACCACCAATGGCTTTCATCTAGTTCTCAAGATCCAGCTGGTGAATTCTATCATTTTTTTTTATCCAGAACAACCTTGAATAGTTGGTGCAACTCCTTACCAGCATTCCTAACCGTCTTGGTGAGGAACGTTAACATACTTGATATTTTCTTAAACTCTTATCCTTCTCCTTACACTGTTAAACTCTTTTCTTCTCTGGAATCATCCGATCACCTTATCATCTCTGTATCTTGTTCTGTCTCTTCAAGTCTTCCACAAGAACGGCACCGGCCTTTGAAGAAGAGAGGTTTCTGGCACTTCGGTGCTACTAACTAGTCTGACAGGGGGTTGTATTTTTCTGATTTCCTATGGAATAATTACTGTTTTCGTGGAAGGTGTCCCTCGGAATGTGCAGAGCATATAGCCGATGTAATTCTCTCTGGCATGGAAGCGTAAATTCCATATACTTTGATTTTTATAGGTGATACCTCCTGATCTATGAGTGGTGGTAACATATAATTAAATTTTCCTTTGTTGACCTCATATAGGGCCGCAGTGGGTAACTAGAAATGAAACACTTAAGATTTGAAAAAAACTTTTAAAATTTATTTATTTTTTTTTAAACATTAAAATGTAAAAGATTGAACAGAATTAAATTCGTATATTATAATTTTTTTTTCGAATGAATATTAAAAAAATTCTTGAACTAAAACAATTTTGATTTCGTAAAACAATTTCGTGGATATTTAAATTTATTAATCAACCTTAAGATAAATATCTCAATCTACACTTTTGAATTTAATACCTACCAGGTATAGCATTTATTAATCAGGAGAAAGATAAATATCTCAAATATCGTGAGGATGTTAATTTTATGTTTTGGCTTTTGAGGGGGTTTCAAGGCTTAAAAGATTGAGAAACGCTTTCTATAATTATTCACTAATGTAGACAGAACAAAGTTTGTATGTTTTTTTTTTCATATTTTCCATATGGACACCCGCCATGATTTTGTGTTGTTGTAGTACAGAAAAACACTTTGTTTTAATAGCTTAGAGGTCAGGGTTCGAATTCCCATTAGCCGACTCGAAATTATAAAATTTCGCTCCATGGTTTATGTGGTTTTATTACTTACGCATATCGTCTGTGGTTGAAGGGGATAGAAACTGACCTGTTGCCCTATACCTGAGTGAAGTCGGGGAAGTCCTTTGAGTGAGTCATCATGGAGGGTGTCCATGAGCTTCCTAAGTCTAGCACGCTGGCCACTCTTCTACGAAATTATATATATATATATATATATATATATATATATATATATATATATATATATATATATATATATATATATATATATATATATATAAATTAATGTCTGCTAGGACTCGACAAAAACCTTTAAGGGAATTGCATTGAAACTTGCCTACGATTTCATCCGCGGCGTCAAGAGAGGTTATAGCAGACTTTAAAATCTTGTATATAACTGTCTTTGAGTAATGGACTCAACCTTTGACCCCGTTGCCCTTTGCTCGTGTTGCAGTCGGGGAAGTCCTTTGGGCTTGACGCCGCGAATGAAATCATGGGCAAGTTCCAATGCAATTTCTTTTTGTACTGCCGTAGCAGAGTGGTCAGCGCGCTAGACTTACCATCTTAAAGGTTGTTAGTTCGAGTCCAATAGGAGACATTAATTTTCTATATAAAAAATAGTCTGTGAGAGGTTACAGCAGACTTTAAAATCTTGTATATATATATATATATATATATATATATATATATATATATATATATATATATATATATATATATATATATATATATATATATATATATATATATATATATATATATATATATATATATATATATATATATATATATATATATATATATATATATATATATATATATATATATATATATATATATATATATATATATATATATATATATATATATATATATATATATATATATATATTATATATATATATATATATATATATATATAATATATATATATATATATATATATATATATATATATAGATATATATATATATATATATATATATATATATATATATATATATATATATATATATATATATATATATATATATATATATATAAATAATATATATAAATAATATAAAAAGTTTTCTATAAAAATTAGTATTTTAAAGCATTAACTTGTGAATAGTGTTAATATTGTTTTAAATAAGAAACCAACAGTTAAAACCTTGTAATAAATAAAAATAAAGTTTCTTTTTGTTATAAAAATAATTATTATTTATGTATAAAAATATAAACTATTATTGTTAAAAAATAAAACATTTAAAATATAATGTAAATTGTAAACTATTGCTTTAACAAGTTCTTAATGCACTTTTCCCGCTCTTTTTGCTTTGTTCGCGCCAAGAGGAGTAATTTTCCCGGCAAAACCTCGAAGGGAAAACCATTATAAAAAACTAGATTATAAAATGTAAAAATGTGTTTATTTTATATTATATTGATTTGTATTTTCAATAAAAAAATTTTAATGTTTAAAAATTTCAATATTAATATATTTTATTATGTAATTTTAAATATATTATAAAATAATATTTTCTAATTTAAATAAATAAAATTTTATATACTATTTCAAAGTGAATTTGTAAAACTTTAATAATAATAACTTTGTAAACTATTTTTGTTAAAATTATAATAAAACAAAATAAAGTGGAAAACCAGCTACTTTTCTTACACCTTCCCAAATATTGAGATAATTTTCAGAAGGTATAGAAATAAGTAGTATTCACTTTCCCTTTATTCCGAGAAGAGCCAAGAAGAAGCCGCCTCTAGAGAAGAAGACGTCCAAAGCAGAAGAAACCGCCACTACAGCAGCAGAAGAAGACGTCCCAAGCAGAACCCCATAAGAAGCAGTTCCAAGCAGAAGTCCAAAAGAAGCTGCTCTTACAAGAAGAAGTTCCAATGCCTCTGCTACCAAAAAGGAAACCCAGTTTGGCAAGTCATTTTTCCTCGACTGTGGTTCCTCCTTTGAAGTAGCCTTCCATCTGAGGCTACAGACGCTTCCGCAGGCCTGAAGAGAAGTGGTGGCTACCACACGCCTACCAGTCGGCATTCCACAAGGGGACATTGAAAACACCCAGCCTCCTGATCTATCCCCTTTGCGCTACAACAAAGTGTAGTGACCTCCTGCACCACATATTTGGTGACTCCTACATAATATGCCCCTATATATATATATATATATATATATATATATATATATATATATATATATATATATATATATATATATATATATATATATATATATATATATATATATATATATATATATATATATATATATATATATATAAAATGATAATAGCACAATTTCTTGGAAGGTTAACCAACCATGTCATTAAATCGAACATTTTGAAAGATGTTGATGAACTTTGTTATTGGAAAGTTTTACTTCTAAGAACTTTATTTCATATTCAAATGAGAAAGACGACGTTCCTATTCATGACGTCACAGTGGCTCTTGATTGGACTCAAAAGCGACTCCTAACGTAACACAAGTAAGCTCTCAGAGCAACTTCAATTACAAAATGTACTTCATTTTCATTCGGGTCAATGAATCGTGACCCTCATTCAGTGACTCGAGATTTCAATTCTATTTTATTTTATTCATGACGTCATTAATTTGCAGACGCAAGAAACTATGACGTCATAGCTGACTTTGCTTTTACAAATCGAATTTATATTTGAAAGGAATTTGAAAAGAGATTAACTTACTAACTTAGGATATCCCAAAAGTGACTCTCGGAAATTCTGAGTAGACAATATAATCCCTTAATTTCACTTTTCCTTTTATTTTATTATTATTTTATCTTACTTTATACCTTATCTTTTTCTTGCAGAATAAATAAATTTATTTCTTACATTATTTTATTTTTAAAGTTAAATGACATGATTTCGTTTTATAGTCCTACTGCATTTGTTATTTTTATCTTTTCTCATGCATGGTCTCATATTTTTTTTTAGTAAAGTTCAGTGAACCTAACAATTATATATATATATATATATATATATATATATATATATATATATATATATATATATATATATATATATATATATATATATATATATATATATATATATATATATATATATATATATATATATATATATATATATATATATATATATATATATATATATATATATATATATATATATATATATATCCAGACTGCACTTTAACATACTTAAATATTACAAAAACTACTAAACGTATATTAAAAAGGATTATATTTTTGAAATCCATAGCAAATTTTAAGTATGAAAAATTGGGAAATAAAAAATAAATTCATGTAATAAATTTATTACGTAAGTTAATTTTACTTTTTTATTGCGCTAGAAAGAATCGTACGTCTGGCAATGTCTCTTTTTTAAAATAAATTTATCGAAATCTTAATAAC